>SJYX01011869.1:0-54088 GCA_006410675.1 Oreotragus oreotragus
AGATAAAAGTTAAATGCATAGATAATTGAAGTAATCCTTTTCCTAAACAGAACTAACTCCAACTTCTCTAATTTTGCAATTTATACAAACAACAAAAATCAAACATTAATCTTCTAATATTACCTTATAGTCAAATTATCTTCACTTGATTTTATGCTCATATATTCCAATTACCAGTATTTATATATCATTTATTATATGATACATAACTTTTGTATATAACATATAATTTCAGATGCTAGACTCTATATGGTAGCGCCTCATTTTCCACAGTAGTTGCATCATGGATATCCTTATTTAACTTTATGATTTCAGATTCCCTTCATTTAGCATGGTTAGTATATTTATGTCAGATAAATCTTTACCATGTATTAAAATGTCAAATACCTACTAAAGTTGTTTAAATAGTTCTAATCTCTTTCTTGAGTTAGGTTAAGAAAAAAAATGAGCATTTGTAATGAAAACAATTTTCATATTTTAATCTAACAGTGAATTTCTGTCCTAGAGAGGTTTAAATTTAATATTTGATTGAATATGATATTATTAACTTCTATGTCTTGAGATTTCCCAAGTAATGATATTTATTAATTTTAACTGTATCAGCTGTTAAAAATAACTTTTTGTTTAAAGCTAATTATATATATGACCAGTAGTGACCACAGGACACAAAAAAGTCCGTTTTCATTCCAATTCCAAAGAAGGGCAATTCCAAAGAATGTTCAAGCTACCATACAATTGGGCTCATTTCATATACTAGAGAGATAACCTTCAAAACCTTTCAGCTAGGTTTCAGCATACATGAACCAGGGACTCTAGATAGATGTATAAGCTGGGTTTAGGAGAGGTAGAGGAACAAGAGATCAAAGTCACCATCCATTGGATCATAGAGGAAGCAATGGAGTTCCAGAAAAACATTTGCTTCTGCTTCATGGACTAGGCTAAACCCTTTGACGATGTGAGTCACACACACACACACACACACACACACACACAAACTGTAGAAAATTCTTAAAGAGAAAGGAGTACCAGACCACTTTACCTATCTCCCGAGAAACAGGTATGTGAGTCATGAAGCAACAATTAGAACCAGACATGGAACAACTGACTGTTTCAAAATTGGGAAAGAAGTACATTAAGGCTGTATATTGTCACCCTGCTTATTTAATTTATATTCAGAGTATATCATGCGAAATGTGGAACTGGATGAATCACAATGAAGATTGGTTGGAGACCTGTCAACACCTCAGAGATGCAGATGATGCCACTCTAATGGCAGAAAGTGAAGAGGAACTAAGGAGCCTCTTGATGAGGGTGAAAGAGGAGAGTGAAAAAGCTGTCTTAAAACTCAACTTTCAAAAAATTAAGATCACAGTATCCGGTCCCAACATTTCGTAGCAAATAGAAGAGAGGAAAATGAAACTAGTGACAGGTTTTCTTTCCTTGGGCTCCAAAATCACTGTGGATGATAACTGCTCCTTGGCAGAAAAGTTATGCCAAACCTACACAGCATATTAAAAAAGAAATATATCACTTGGCCAAAGGTCCACCGAGTCAAAGCTGTGGTTTTCTCAGTAGTCATGTATGTCAGAGTTGTATCATAAGGATGGCTGAGCACCGAAGAACTGATACTTTTGAATTCTGGTGCTGGAGAAGACTCTTGAGAGTCCTTGGACAGCAAGGAGATCAAGTCAGTCAATCCTAAAGGAAACCAACCCTGAATATTTATTGGAAGGAATGATGCTGGAGCTAAATCTCCAAAACTTTGGCCATCTGAGAGTCAACTCATTGGAAAAGACCATGATGCTGGGAAAGATTGAAGGCCAAAGGAGAGCGGGGCCACAGAGGATGAGATGGTTGGATGGCATCACTGATTCTATGGACATGAGTCTGAGCAAACTACAGGAGGTGGTGAAAGACAGGGAAACCTGGTGTGCTGCAGTCCATGGGATCACAAAGAGTCAGATATAAATTAGTGACTGAACAGTTAGACTGGGACATGAAACCCAGGCTGAGACTTGAATCCAGTCAAAACTCAGATTGGGATTTGAATTTGCCTTCAGTGTTACAAACCACAAATAGAATCAGGAATAAAACATTATTTTTAAGCTTCAAAAAAAAATCATTTTAAGCTTAAAATATTTTGTTTCTATTGGAATATGATTACTTTACAATGTTGGGCTATTTTCTGCTGCACAACATCATGAATCAGCCGTGTGAATACATATATTCCCCTCCCTGTTGAGCCTTCTTCCCACTCCCCTCCCCCACATTCCACCCCTCTAGGTCATCCCAGAGCACTGAGCTGAGCTCCCTGTTCTATACAGCAGCTTCCCGCTAGCTATCTATTTTGAACTGTAGTGTATGTATATCAATGCCACTGTCTCACCTCATCACCACTCCACTACTTACCCCACTGTGTACCCCAGTTGATTCTCTATGTCTGTGTCTCTATTCCTGCCCTGCAGATAGGTTCATCAGTACCATTTTTCCTAGGTCCCATATAAATGCATTAATATATGATATCTTTTTCTCAGAACATGTTCTTTTTTTTTTTTCTTATTTTTTGCTTTACAATGTTGTGTTGCTTTCTGCCATAAAACACTGTGAATCAGCCATAAGTATACATATATCCCCTTTCTCCTGAAGCTCCCACCCATTTCCATCCTCCCATCTCACTCCTGTAGGTCATCACAGAGCTCCAGGCTGATCTCTCTGTGTTATATGGCAGCTTCCCAATGGCTATCTCTTTCACACATGGTAATGTATATATTTCAATGCTACTGATATTTGTTTTTCTCAGAACCTATATTCTTTTAACTGAGATCACAATACCCAGTCTTAGGACTTAACAAAGCTCATATTCTTGATGTCTCATCACAGAGTTCAGTAAGAGACAAAGTGATAGGTAAGAAGTGGATTTATTTAAAGAGAAATACACTCTACAGACAGAGTGTGAATCATCTCAGAAGGTGAAAGTGGCACCAGTTCGTCAAATTTTGTGTGCTCAGTCATGTCTGATTCTTTGCAGCCCCATGCACTGTAGCCCACCAGGCTTCTCTGTTCATGGGATTATTCCCACAAGAATACTGGAGCAGGTGGCCTTTTCCTTCTTCAGGGGATCTCTCTGACCTAAGGATTGAATCTGTGTCTCCTGTAGTTCCTGCATTGGTAGGCAGATTCTTTACCACTGAGACCCCTGGGAAGCTCTAGTTTTTATAGAGATGGGTAGTTTCATGGGCCAATAAGTTCGAGGAGTATTTCAGCTATTTTGGGAAAGGGATGGAGTCTCCAGGATTGGCCCACTGACCACTTTTTGAAATTTATGGTCAGCTTTGGAATTAACATGATGTGTGTGGGTGTCATTTAGCTTGTTGTGTGTTACACTGAGGTATACAGAGGATGAAAGTCTACTGGAAATCAATTTGTCTGCCATCTTGGACCTATTTGGTTCTAATCAGTTTATGTCATGTCCTCAGGTTACATCATTCTTTTAAAGATTGTGCCCTGCCTGCTTCCTATTTCACTATTATATAGCAAGATCAGCATTTTAAAAATGAACAATCTAGGTAAAATTTTAAGATATAGTTTTACATGCTAGTTTCATCATTATTGGTGTGAATGCTGTATTTGTTTAACTATGGAAGCTAAACTTCCATAAAGAAAGCTTCCATAAACTTCCATAACTTCCATAAACTTCCACAAAGAAAGCTAAGCACCAAAGAATTGATGTCTTTGAATTGTGTTGTTGGAAAGACTCTTGAGAGTCTCTTAGACTGCAAGAAAATAAAATCAGTCAATCCAAAAGGAAATCAGTCCTGAATATTCACTGGGAGGACTGTTGTTGAAGCTGAAGCTCCAATACTTTGGCCACCTGATGCAAAGAACTGACTAATCAGTTCAGTTCAGTTGATCAGTCGTGTCTTACTATTTGCAACCCCATGGACTGCAGCATGCCAGGCTTCCTTGTCCATCATCAACTCCCGGAGTTTACTCAAACTCATGTCTATTGAATCAGTGATGCCACCCAACCATTATCTCATCCTCTGTCATCCCCTTCTCCTCCTGCCTTCAATCTTTCCCAGGATCAGGGTCTTTTCAAATGAATCAGCTCTTCACCTCAGGTGGCCAAAGTATTGGAGTTTCAGCTTCAGCATCAGTCCTCCCAATGAGCATTCAGGACTGATTTCCTTTAAGATGGATTTGTTGGATCTCCTTGCAGTCCAAGGGACTCTCAAGAGTTTTCTTCAACATCACAGTTCAAAAGCATCAGTTCTTTGGTGCTCAGTTTTCTTTATAGTCCAATACTCACTTCCATATGTGACTACTTGAAAAACCATAGCTTTGACTTGAGAGACCTTTGTTGGCAAAGTAATCTCTCTGCTTTGTAATATGCTGCCCAGGTTGGTCATAACTTTTCTTCCAAGGAGCAAGTGTCTTTTAACTTCATGGCTGCAGTCACCATCTGCAGTGATTTCAGAGACCAAAAAGATGGAAGATAAATTTAACTAATTATTTATTAATTTACCAAGCAACTCTTACTCTGCTTATTTCACATATAAAGCATGTGTTTAACATGAAAATATACAATTAAAATAGTTGCTGTATTTTAATTTACCAGTGAAATTAACAAAGGAGATATGGAAGAAAATTGAATATAATGCATAGTAAGCCATAAATATATTTTTGATCAAATATGATACTATTTTTAACTTTTAGAAAATAGGGGATAAAGAAATTCTTTAAAATAGTTTATTTTAGCCAAGGTAAGTATATGTCAACTTATAATTTTCATTAATATTGGGCATATAGTATTTGTCTTCTCAAAAAAGAGATATCAAATTTTACAAAACAGGGTGATACTATTTATGGAGAGTTTTTGTAGGCCTATGATACACAAAACAACTAGACTCATATTATAGAAGTGTTAAATTATAAAATTTTGTTTGTGCACTGGTTCTTGGAGCTAGTCACAGTTCATGCTTCTTTGCATGAAGAAAAGCTACTATAGTTCCCAAACTGTTTATTACAGAGACCAGAGATTTGTAATCATCTGTAATAAAAGTCCCGATAGTGGCCTAGGCAAACAGAAGTAAAATGGCAAGTTTAGTCCAGGAAATGGGATTGGCAAGAACTATCTCAAGAACATAATATAATTCCTAAGGTCACTCACTGGATTTAGAGTAGCAGGTCTTTTTGGACATTTGCTCAGGTGAGTGCATACTCAGTCACTTCAGTCATGTTCAACTCTTTGTGATGCTACAGATTGTAGCCTGCTAGGCTCCTCTGTCCACAAGATTCTCCGGGCAAGAATACTGGAGTGGGTTGCCATGCCCTCCTCCAGGGTGTTAACTTAAAAGGACATACTACTTGAGATTTGCAAGTTAAGTTTTATTTGGGGAAAAATGAGGACTGCAGCCCAGGAGGCAACACTTTAAATGGCTCTGAGAGATTGCTCCAAAGAGGCAGTAGGAGGAAGGTCAATATATAAGGTTTCAGTTAAGGCAGAGTTCAATACCATTCAGTTCAGTTCAGTGGTTCACTATAGTCTGACTCTTTGCAACCCCATGGACTGCAGTACACCAGGCTTCCCTGTCTATCATCAACTCTTGCAGCTTGCTCAAACTCATGTCCATCAAATCACTGATGTCATCCAAGCATCTCATCCTCTGTCATCTCCTTCTTCTCCTGCCTTCAATCTTTCCCAGTATCAAGGTATTTTCTAATGAGTCAGTTCTTCGCATCAGGTGGTCAAAGTATTGGAGCTTCAGCTTCAATATCAGTCCTTCCAGTGAATATTCAGGACTGATTTCCTTTAGGATTGACTGGTTTGATTTTGTTGCAGTGCAAGGGACTCTCAAGAGTCTTCTAAACACCACAGTTCAAAAGCATCAGTTCTTCAGTACTCAGCCTTCTTTATGGTCCATCTTTCACATCCATACATGACTACTAGAAAAACCATAGCTTTGACTAGATGGACCTTTGTCGGCAAGGTAACGTCTCTGCTTTTTAATATGCTGTCTAGGTTTGTCATAGCTTTTCTTCCATGGAACAAGTATCTTTTAATTTCACGGCTGCAGTTATCACCTGTAGTGATTTTGGAGCCCAAAACTCTGTTACAGTATCCATTGTTTCCCCATCTATTTGCCATGAAGTGATGGGACCAGATGCAATCCTTTATTTTCTTTTTTTGAATGTTGAAAATAAGCCAACTTTTTCACTCTCCTCTTTCACCTTCATCAAGAGGCTCTCCAGTTTTTGACTTTCTGCCATTAGGGGGGAGTCATCTACATATCTGAGGTTATTAACATTCCTTCCTGCAATCTTGATTCTAGCTTGTGCTTCATCCAACCCAGCATTTCACATGATGTGCTGTGCATGTAAGTTAAATAAGCAGGGTGACAATATATAGCATTGATATACTCCTTTTCCATTTTGTAACCAGTCCATTGTTCCATGTCCAGTTCTAACTGTTGCTTCTTGACCTGCATACAAGTTTCTCAAGAGGTAGGTGAGGTTGTCTGGTATTCTCATCTCTTTCAGAATATCCCACAGTTTGTTGTGATCCACACAATCAAAGGTTTTGGTGTAGTCAATAAAGCAGTAGTAGATGTTTCTCTAGAATTCTCTTGCTTTTTCTATGATTCGGTGGATATTGGCAATTAGATCTCTGGTTCCTATGCCTCTTCTATATCCAGCTTGAACATCTGGAAGTTCGTGGTGCATGTACTGCTGAAGCATAGCTTGGAGAATTTTGAGCCTTTCTTTGTTATTATGTGAAATGAGTGCAATTGTGTGGTAGTTTAAACATTTGTTAACACTGCCTTTCTTTGGGATTGGAATGAAAACTGATTTTTTTCAGTCCTGTGGCCACTGCTGAGTTTCCCAAATTTGCTGGCATATTGAGTGCAGCACTTTAACAGCATCATTTTTATTTATTTATTTTAGGACTTGAAGCTTGGCTGGAATTCCATCACGTCTACTAGCTTTGTTTGTAGTGCTGCTTCCTAAGGCCCACTTGACTTCACACTCCAAGATGTCTGGCTCTATGTGAGTGATTACACCATCGTGGCTATCTGTGTCATGTAGATCATTTTTTGTATAGCTCATTTGTGTAGTCTTGCTGCCACTTCTTAATGTCTTCTGCTTCTGTTATGCCCACATTGTTTCTGTCCTTTATTGTGCCTATCTCCATATGAAATGTTCCCTTTGTATCTCTAATTTTCTTGAAAAGATCTCTAGTCTGTCCTACTGTATTATTTCCCTCTGTTTCTTTGCATTGTTTGCTTTGGCAGGCTCTGGATAGCACATGCAACACTATTGAATGGAAAAACACATATTCAAAAGCTATAAGCTAAAACTTGACTCAGAAGAGTTGGACTATAAATGTGAAGATGATTTAGGAATTCTGTAACCATTTGTTTTTGCATATATTTATTCACACAAGAGTGCAGCATGATAAAACTATATGTATAAATGAGTTTAAAATACACATTAGGCATAAATACTCTAGCTGATTGTATTATATTGTTATTTAATTGGCAGCATGGTTTTTATTTTCTTGTTTCTTTATAATAACTTTATGATTTAAAATTTATTTACTTTTACATGTTATGAAATATCCCTTAGTAATTGAGTAAAGAATGGATTTGACCAAAGCAGAAAGCAAATTTTTAAAAAGCAGATAAAGAACTCTCATTGAGAGATGATGGTAAACCTAAACAAAAGACAATTTGGTTGGAATGAACAGGACAAGGCACATCTGAGAGAGTCATATAGAGAGTAAAATTGAAAAGCTTTAGTGATAAATTCATCTATCATGGTTTTAGCAAAAGCTCGGCCTCTCTGTACTTGTTGTTAAGTCACTAAGTTGCATCTAACTCTTTTTAAGACCCCATGGACTCCATGCTTCCCTGTTCTTTCCTATCTCCTGGGGTTTGCTCAGACTCACATTCATTGAGTTGGTGATACCATCCAACCATCTTATCCTCTGTCATCCCCTGCCCCTTGCCTTCCATCTTTCCTAGCATCAGAGGCTGTTCCAACAAGTCAGATCTTCACATAAGGTACCAAAGTATTGGAAATTCAGCTTTAGCAGCAACCCTTCCAGTGAATATTCATGGTTGATTTCCTTTAGGATTTGATCTTCTAGCTGTCCAAGGGACTCTCACTAATCTTCTCCAGCACCACAGTTCAAAAGCATCAGTTCTTCAGTACTCAGCCTTCTTTATGGTCCAACCATGTGCATGTGGTGTGCATGCTAATTCACTTCAGTCGTGTCCAACTCTTTGCAGTCCTTTGGACTGTTTCTTGCCAGGCTCCTCTGTCTATTTGATTCTCCAGGCAGGGACACTGAACTGGGTTGCCATCTCCTTCTCCAAGGGATCCTCCCGACCAAGGGATTAAATCCATGTCTCTTACATCTCTTGCACTGGCAGGTGGGTTCTTTACTACTACCACCACCTTGGCAGCCAATATCCGTACACTGTTGCCAAGTGAAATCCAGGCAACAGAGTTCTGAGTGAAGTAGAAAAGTATAGCTTTTGAAAAGCAAAGGGAGACACATTGGGCTTTGCCCTCCGGGAAAAAACAAACAAACAAAATATATGTATATTTCAACCCCAGAGAACTTAATGAGGGTTTTTGTTAACAGTGGGTCAAAAGTGGGGTTTGACAAAACGGAGGCACGAGCAGGGCTTGTACTACTTTAATACATTTCAGGTGGTTTGTCGTCTAATATTGCTGAGTTTCTCTGGTCTCTTTAATCTTGTGTCAGGTAGTTTCCTGGTTTCTCCTCCCTTGATCGGGCTTCCCAGATTGCTCAGTGGTAAAGAATCTGTCTGCCAATGCAGGAGACATGGGTTTGATCCCTGGATCAGGAAGATCACCTGAAGAAGGAAATGGCAACCTACTCCAGTATTCTTGCCTGGAAAATCCCATAGACAAGCCTGGCAGGTGACAGTTCCTGGGATCACAAAAGAGTCAGACACAGCTGAGCGACCCAGCATGCAGGCCTCCTTGATTAGCATTAGCAAATATTCCAACCCACCCTTCAGAACTCAGGGAGGTTGGCGTCTTGCCTACAAGAGATGGGGGACAGAAAGACCTCAAAACCTGGGAACCTTATAGTGCCCTCCTCAGTTTCAATGTGTGAGAGACAGGAAAGATTTAAAGATACTACTTGGACTACTAGTAACTGTTAGTATATTTGGGGGATAATATAATTATTTTAAAATGTTAAATATTTAAAGGGTTTAGAAAAAGTGAAAGTCACTCAGTGTGTCTGACTCTTTGTGACCCTTTGGACTATACAGTCAATGGAATTCTCCAGGCCAGAAAACTAGATTGGGTAGCCTTTCCCTTCTCCAGGGGATCTTCCCAACCCAGGAATTGAACCAGGGTCTCCTGCATTGCAGGCATATTATTTACGAACTGAGCTATCAGGGAAGCCCAAGTACAAGAAGATGTCTATAATTGGAAAATGAACAAAACAGAATAAAAAGTAGTATATAATATTGATTATAGTAATGCTTGTACAAGGGTAACCATAGGAAGAGTCAGATAATGTATCAGTATGTTTTGACTAGGGATTTCTTTGCTTTTTTGTTAATCTTTTACTTTGAAGGCCATTGATTATGTGCAACAAAAGCATTTTCACCAAGGGCAATAATGGATTGCGTCTGTGGGATGTGTCAAAAAAATTATCTAAAAATTAATCTAGCTTTATTCATCTGTAGAGAATTACTCTGGTCTCCTTTACTTGGAAATAAATAATGAATGCTTTTCCAGAGTTTCCTGATCAAAATAACTGTATAATACCCTATCTGTTTATAAATATGTAAAATGTTGAAATAAAAATCCATTAACAGAAACGTTACACTCTGTAATCATTTTATTATAGCCTTGATTTCTCCAACTTATATTTTAATTTTAAATTACTTTAGAATAAGAATGTTTCCTAAATCTTAGTTTATTGCTTGTTTTATTCATTGGGGAGCTATAACTTTAGCTAAGAGGACATGTATGTTTTGTTTTGTTTGGAAGATGCTTTATTCACACATTGTAGTAAGTCATATTGTTCAACTGGCTACTCTTCTAGTTGGGGCACTGGCTATTGTTTACTTATGAGCAGTTCCAACTTATATTTTAATTTTAAATTACTTTAGAATAAGAATGTTTCCTAAATCTTAGTTTATTGCTTGTTTTATTCATTGGGGAGCTATAACTTTAGCTAAGAGGACATGTATGTTTTGTTTTGTTTGGAAGATGCTTTATTCACACATTGTAGTAAGTCATATTGTTCAACTGGCTACTCTTCTAGTTGGGGCACTGGCTATTGTTTACTTATGAGCAGTATGAACTGCCAAGCTTCTATTCATTGCTAGGGATTTCCCAGTCCTTTGATGAAAATTTAACATGATTTATGCACTATGCATTCCAGTCCCCTGTAGTGAAAATTACATCTTTTTTGAGTGTTAGTTCTAAAAGGTATTGTAAGTCTTCATAGAACCATTCAGCTTCATCTTCTTCAGCATTACTACTTGGCGCATAGGCTTGGATCACCGTGATATTGAATGGTTTGCCTTGGAAATGAACAGTTGTTTTTGAGAATACATCAAAGTACTGAATATCAGACTCTTTTGTTGACCATGATGGCTACTCCATTTCTTCTAAGGGATTCCTGCCCACAGTAGTAGATATAATGGTCATCTGAGTTAAATTCACCTATTCCAGTTCATTTTAGTTCACTGATTCCTAGAATGTCGACGTTCACTCTTGCCATCTCCTATTTGACTACTGGAATTTGCCTTGATTCATGGACCTAATATTCCAGGTGTGTATGCAATATTGCTCTTTACAGCACTGGACTTTGCATCTATCACCAGTCCCATCCAAAACTGGGTATTGTTTTTGCTTTGGCTCCATCCCTTCATTCTTTCTGGAGTTATTTCTCCATTGATCTCCTGTAACATATTGGGCACCTACTGACCTGGGGAGTTCCTCTTGCAGTATCCTATAATTTTGCCTTTAATACTGTTTTGAAAGAGATGGGAATACCAGACCACCTGACCTGCCTCTTGAGAAACCTGTATGCAGGCTTCAGGAAGCAACAGTTAGAACTGGATATGGAACAACAGACTGGTTCCAAATAGGAAAAGGAGAACGTCAANTGCTACTGGAGATCAGTGGAGAAATAACTCCAGAAAGAATGAAGGGATGGAGCCAAAGCAAAAACAATACCCAGCTGTGGATGTGACTGGTGATAGAAGCAAGGTCCAATGCTGTAAAGAGCAATATTGCATAGGAACCTGGAATGTTAGGTCCATGAATCAAGGCAAATTGGAAGTGGTCAAACAGGAGATGGCAAGAGTGAACGTCAACATTCTAGGAATCAGCGTACTAAAATGGACTGGAATGGGTGAATTTAAGCCAGATGACCATTATATCTACTACTGCGGGCAGGAATCCCTCAGAAGAAATGTAGTAGCCATCATGGTCAACAAAAGAGTCCAAGTGCAGTACTTGGATGCAATCTCAAAAACGACAGAATGATCTCTGTTCGTTTCCAAGGCAAACTATTCAATATCACAGTAATCTAAGTCTATACCCCAACCAGTAATCCTGAGGAAGCTGAAGTTGAATGATTTTCTGAAGACCTAGAAGACCTTTTAGAACTAACACCCAAAAAAGATGTCCTTTTCATTATAGGGGACTGGAATTCAAAAGTAGGAAGTCAAGAAACACCTGGAGTAACAGGCAAATTTGGCCTTGGAGTACGGAAGGAAGCAGGGCAAAGGCTAATAGAGTTTTGCCAAGAGAACGCACTGGTCATAGCAAACACCGCTTCCAATGACACAAGTGAAGACTCTACATGTGGACATCACCAGCTGGTCAACACCGAAATCAGACTGATTATATTCTTTGCAGCCAAAGATGGAGAAGCTCTATACAGTCAGCAAAAGCAAGACCAGGAGCTGACTGTGGCTCAGATCGTGAACTCCTTATTGCCAAATTCAGACTTAAATTGAAGAAAGTAGGGAAAACCACTAGACCATTCAGGTATGACCTAAATCAAATCCCTTATGATTATGGAGGTGGAGGTGGAAGTGAGAAATAGATCTACTGCCCCTCAGGAAGCAACAAGTGCCACCTCTAGGCCTTTTCCTTTCAGCAGCCAAGACTGATGAGCAGCCTTCCCACCCCCATCTTCCCATGTGTGCACCCGGACCTTGGGGCAGGCTTCTCAGGGCCTGCATGGACTCTAGCTGTGGGGATTATAGTATACATTTTTAGAAGTCAGCCCTGGCATATAGAACACTGAGTAACTGTTCCTTTTGATATTTTGTGTATTTCTGGCATTTGGCTGTGTGACCTTGGGTAAGTTATGTAGCCTCTCTGAGCCTTTCAGTTCCTTAACTGTTACAAGAGAAACATTCAAGCCTCATGGTGGGAGTTAAAGATGAAGTGTGTGAAACTTTGAGCTTTTCCTTGAACTCAGTAAGGGTTGGGGAAATGGGGCATTTCTGTCCTGCTCTCCTTGCAAGGCTGGCATGAGGATAGAAAACGGGTGTTGTGGGTGCAGGACCAAGGAGGGCTGTGACTGTGCTGTATCCTTTTCCCTGAGTCACTGTCTGTCCTCTGTGAACTTGGGGAATGAGGGGAAGTTGTGGTGAAGAGCCGGAGGATTAGTACCTGTGGCCGCAGGTTGAGCTTTTACATACCAATTTCTCGTTATTCACACAACCAGGGCTGTGGGAATCCTAACCCCTTTTCACACTTTCAGCCCCCCTCCAAAGCTCAGAGGCTCCTGACCTGCCTGCAGGGCTCTTTGAAGCCTCAGCCGAGATCAGCCAGGAGCTGGAGCTGGACAGCACAGCGACAACCCTGACTGGGGAAGAAAGAGGTAGGATGGGAAAAAGACAGTGAGGGCTGCAGTCAGGGAGATACTGCATGTCAAGGGGAAAATGAACATTTGAGACAGAGCCTAGGAAACTGGTTGCAAGAAGACCGGAGTCGGGGGTTCACTGGTGGTCCAGTGGTTAGAACTCCACGCTTCCACTGCAGGGGGCATGGGTTCAATCCCTGATTGGGGACCTGAGATTCTGCAAGCCACAGTCAGTCAAAAAAAAAAAAAAAAAATCACAGTAGAGAAGTCTTGTAACCGGAAGAAACCGTGAAGGACAATGGGGCCAACACAACTGATTTACAAGTGAGGGATCTGGGCTGCACAGAGGGACGGCGGCAATAGCAGGGCTGGAAAGCAGGCTTCTTAGCTCCCGGTGGGTTCATTCTGGAGGGCGCCGACGGGGAGCTGCAGCTCTGGGCGCTGGCTGAGGGCCAGAGGGGAGGTCAGTGGGCAGCCTAGGCCTTCAAAGGGAACAGGAAGTGTTTAGAGAGGTCAAAGTTCCTGAAGAGCTGGGAATTAGGAGAAACTGAATCATCTCCCAGATTCACTTTCAGACTTCTCATCTCCAGGAAGGTCATGCCTTGACCAATTTTTCTGTCACAAAAGTTGCCCTCCTTCTCAGCTCGCTAATCATAGCAATAGAAAACTTTGACCGCCACACACACGGCCTTGCTGTTCTCCCCATTGCTGGCTCTCTCTCCCGCCTTCCTCTACTCTAGCTGTCAGATGTCAAAGCCTTACACACACACACACACACACACACACTCTCACTCTCTCTCTCTCTCTCTCAGTGGTTCCCCGTTGTTTACTGAGTCAAAACCACATGCTCTTGCCTATCTTTTAATTCCCATCCCAGCCTGAGCACAGTTCAGCTCATCGGCCTCCTCTCCTTCCACCTTGCCCACAAAGTCTGTCTGCTCCCTTGCAGCTTCCCAGAAGGACCTAGCCTTTTCACACTGCCCTATTTTTATCTGCTGGATTGCCCTTTTCCCCCTTTCCCTCCTCTGCCTTTAAAATCTTACCTTCCAGGCCCCTTTCCTAGGACTCCTCCTCTCTGAGACTCTCCTTGACCCCTGCCACCCTCCTTCCCCAGCAGAAGTCATCACTTTCTCCTCTCTGCTCCCACAGCAAAAAAAGCTGGTTATTTCTCTACCACATCATTCATCAAAGTCTGACTTGCACTCCACAGCATTGGCTTTCCGCTCCAATGTTTCCTTATGAAACATTTCACATGTACAGCAAAGTTGAGTGAATTTTCCGGTTAACTCCCATTTCTCTGATGTCTGTTTCTACCGTTAACACTTTATCATCCTTGTTTGATTACATATCTGTCCATCTTTCCATGCTGCTATCCATCTATTAATCCATATTATTTTTGATACATTTCAAAAGGAATTCTAGACATCAGTACGTGCATGCCTGCTAAATTGCTTCAGTCATGTCTGACTCTGCGACCCCATGTCTGACTCTGTAGCTGCCAGGCTCCTCTGTCCATGGGATTCTCCAGACAAGAATATTGCAGTGAGTTGCCATGCCCTCCTCCAGGGGATCTTCCCAACTCAGGGATCAAACCCTTGTCTCTTACATCTCCCTCACTGACAGCCAGGTTCTTTCCTACTAGCGCCACTTGGGAAGCCCAGAGGTAAGTACTGCTGCTGCTGCTGCTGCTAAGTCACTTCAGTCATGTCCAACTCTGTGCGACCCCATAGACGGCTGCCCACCAGGCTCCGCCATCTCTGGGATTCTCCAGGCAAGAACACTGGAGTGGGTTGCCATTTCCTTCTCCAATGCATGAAAGTGAAAAGTGAAAGGGAAGCCGCTCAGTCATGTCCGATTCCTAGTGACCCCATGGACTGCAGCCTACCAGGCTCCTCCATCCATAGGATTTTCCAGGGAAGAGTACTGGAGTGGGGTGCCAGTACACTTCTTGCTAAATACTTTTAGAAGTATACCATTAATCAGAGTTCAATTGTTTGGTACAATTTTTTTTTCCTACTTTGATGTGAAATTTATATGCAATGAAACACACAAATCTTAAGTGAACAGTTGCTGGATTTGGACACATGCATACCGCTGTGCAATCAAGCCCCTCTCATCATATAGCACATGGTCATCACTCAGCATATTCCCTCCTGCCCCTTCCCAGCACCCCCTGCCCTGCCTTCCTCCTAGGCAAGCACTCTCTGGATGGTTTTTCCTGCCTTTCCTGTCCTGGAACTTCATATAAATGATTTCACATAATATGTACTCTTGTGTAACATGTCTTCCACTCAGCATGTTTTTGGGATTCAGACAGGTTACATAAAATCAGTTGTTTGTTCCTCTTTATTGCTGAGTAGTATTCTATTGTATGGATGTACTATAATTTTTGTTTGTCTGCTCATCTGTTGATGGATGCCTGGGCTGTTTCCAGTTTGAGTCTATTAAGAATATATTTGCTGTAAACATTCTTGCAGAAATCTTTGTGGGAGGATGTTTGTTTTAATTTGGGGAGTGCTGTGCTGTGTGCTGTGCTTATTCACTCAGTCGTGTCTGACTCTTTGTGACCCCATGGACTGTAGCCCACCAGGCTCCTCTGTCCATGGGGATTCTCCAGACAAGAATCTTGGAGTGGGTTGCCATGCCCTTCTCCAGGGAATCTTCCCAACCCAGGGATTGAACCAGGGTCTCCTGCAGGGCAGGCAGGTTCTTTACCAGGGAAGCCCCAATTTGGGGAGGGGAAAAGGCAAACGCCAGCACTGGAATTAAGTTTGTCTTTCTTCCTCTGGACTGTGAGCTTTTACAGAGCTGATGTATTTTGTCTCTAGCTGCCAGCATGGTGCCTTTGTATGCGGTATATCCTCAGCAGATGTTTGTGGAAATGAAACACAATTCAAGCACAACCTAATACTCCTATATACTATATAACATGTACCTCTCATTTAGCACACCATGGGCCCAGTGAGATGAGAATTGTTTCCTGTAATCTTCCCAATGAGCCTCTAAGGTAAGAGTTAGAAACCAGAGGGGAAAAGAAGTTAGGTGAGCTGTTGAAGGTCACAGAGCAGATGAGAGGAAGAAACAGAATTTGAAACAGACACTCTTTGTGTGAAGCCCCTGCAGAGAGGAATCTCTGTACCACTTTACTTCTCTTAGGGAAATGGCAACCCACTCCAGTATTCTTGCCTGGAGAATCCCAGGGATGGGGGAGCCTGGTGGGCTGCCGTCTATGGGGTCACACAGAGTCAGACACGACTGAAGCGACTTAGCAGCAGCAGCAGCTCCTTTGGCTGAAGCCCTTGGAGTGGTTGTCCCAGTTCACCTTTATCTGCCCTTAGGGGCTGGGCAAGATCGGCTATCTCCTTTCCCCCGTTACACATGAATGACTGTTTTCTAGTGGAATTCCAGATCTCACGTACCTTGATAGGGATCAAAACAGGAGGGAGGGATCTAGTCGACCACAAAACTGAGTGTCAACAGGTAACTGTGGAGGGAGATGTGGGATGGAAAATGCACCACTGTGCAGTCATCACAGGGAAGGTTGGTTAGGCAAGAATCAACAAGGGATGACACATCTGGGGAGTAACTTTGACAAGAAGCAGCATCTGAGCATGTCGTGAAGCGTCTCTCCAAAGACTGCATGTTAGTTGCAAGGGAAAAATTAGTAAGAGTATGCTGGGGAAGTCAGAATGCGCTTTGTCTCCATGATCAAAATTAACATCACTAGTGAAGGGCAGATGGCCATGTGCCTCCTAGAATGATACCCTGAAGACGTGCCATAGCTCATGCAGTATTCTTATGGGGAAGTATTGATACAGGCTGATCTAACCAACGAAAACATCAGACTCTCCAAATGAGATACATTCTAATAAAAGAAAGGAATTTTGAAGAATTTGTATTCTTCAAAAATGTTAATATCATAAAGAAAATCCCCATGTACACACACACACAAAGGCTGTGAAAATATTCCACATTAAAAGAAACGAAAGAGACGTGACAATGAAATGTGACATTTGATCCTGGACTGGATCCTGTTCTGGATGAAGAAAAAACATAATTTAAGAGACATTACTGGGTCAGTTGACAACATTGGAATACTCATAGTAGATTAGATACAACTGAGTCAATTTAAATTTACTGAAGTTGAAGTCTGTATTATGGTTATAAAAAATACCTTCATTAGGAACACACACTGAACTATTTAGGGATAAAAAGCTATGATGCATGTGATCTACACTCAGCTCCAAAAATATTATTTGTGTGGGTGTATGTGTGTGTGTGTGTGTAGCATATAATCTAGCAAATGAGAAAAATATGGAAAAGAGGTGAATTTTGGTAAAGTGTACATGAGAGTGCTATGCACTGTTTTTATCCTTGCAACTTAGTATGTTTTAAATTATTGCCAAAGAAAAGTTTTAGAAAATGCTCTGCTGCAAAGTGCCCAGAATCCTAATTCAGTCAGTGTGGACTTTGCCCACAGAAATTCCGTGAACATGGACAGCTCCTTGCTAAATATAAGTCCGTTTGTCAAGCCAAATGGTTTATCCCAAGCTAAGTGAAGTGCCACGGAGCTAAGACAAGCATCTTTTTTTTTTTTTTTACTTTTATTTGCATTTATTTTTTGCGGCATTTATTCCCGGGCCATAAGTTTTTGTTTCTTCTGTTTCTTCTGGGCTATCTTTTTCTTCTGTGCAACCTCCTCTTCTGGTTTAGGAACAATCTGTTCTTTTTCAGTAAGGATCATCTCAACGTGGCAGGGAGAGCTCATGTAGGGGTTGATCTGACCGTGAGCTCTGTAAGTCCTGTGCCGCATCTTGGGGGCTTTGTTCACTTGGATGTGCTCAATGACCAGAGAATCTACATCTAAGCCCTTAAGTTCAGCATGACTCTCTGCATTTTTGAGCATGTGTAGTAAAAATTCAGCACTCTTTTTGGGCCACCAGCCCTGAGTCCAGCCCCACTGTTTGGCCTGTGCACACCTACCAACTCCGCCGTTGTAACGACGGAATAGCACACATTGCTTCTTTAACGTGACATCCTTCAGCTACTTGGTGGCTTTTCGGATATGCATACCCTTTATGGCCTGGGCAGTTTCACGAGTGTTCTTAGAGTGTACACGAAGATTTGAACCTCTTGATTTGCATGATTTTGTGGGGTTTTCTGGGTCAAGTGAATAGCACACCATTTTTAGGGGTCACCACAGGCTGCTTACCAGAAAAGGAGACAAACATTTTTTAAAAGAAGCCCTTCTTCTTTGTCTCCTCTCATCTACAACATCTTTCTAGAGCACATTCTCACCAGAAGCTTGTTGAGTTGGCCAGACCTGCTTTCTGGGGTCAGAGTGATGCCTCAGTTCAGTTCAGTTCAGTCGCTCAGTCGTGTCCGACACTTTGCGACTCCATGAAGTGCAGCACGCCAGGCCTCCCTGTCCATCACCAACTCCTGGAGTTCACTCAAACTCACGTCCATCAAGTCGGTGATGCCATCCAGCCATCTCATCCTCTGTCGTCCCCTTCTTCTCCTGCCCCCAATCCCTCCCAGCATCAGAGTCTTTTCCAATGAGTCAACTCTTTGCATGATGTGGCCAAAGTACTGGAGTTTCAGCTTTAGCATCATTCCTTCCAAAGAAATCCCAGGGCTGATCTCCTTCAGGATGGATTGGTTGGATCTCCTTGCAGTCCAAGGGACTCTCAAGAGTCTTCTCCAACACCACAGTTCAAAAGCATCAATTCTTCGGCGCTCAGCCTTCTTCACAGTCCAACTCTCACATCCATACATGACTACTGGAAAAACCNGGGCTGATCTCCTTCAGGATGGATTGGTTGGATCTCCTTGCAGTCCAAGGGACTCTCAAGAGTCTTCTCCAACACCACAGTTCAAAAGCATCAATTCTTCGGCGCTCAGCCTTCTTCACAGTCCAACTCTCACATCCATACATGACTACTGGAAAAACCATAGTCTTGAGCTCCAAATACATGGTCTGAAGTCTGGGTCCTGCCTCCTTTCCTGCTGGTCTGGTGCTTGATGTTGGTCTCTTATCTGTGGGGTGAAGGGTTTGGACCAGAGCAGAGGTTGCCAGCTGGCAAGACAGAAGACACTGTTTCATAGAGGTGTTTGGCCTACACGGTATTCTCTTTTTTTCTTTTTTAAACAAAATTTACATTTAGGTTAGAATAAACTATACAAAATTGATTTTCTTCACCAAAAATAACAGCAATATTTTTTGTATTATTCTTAGACAAACCACAAAACACTTATTTTTTGTAGGTTTTCTAGGTTTTGCTTGTAAATCAACACGAGGCAGTAGATACAGTCATGGAAAAAGGCAGAAGAAAAGAGACAAATCAGTTTTCAGTAACCAGGGGCTCTGATCCCTTCTTGACCATGAAACTGAAGTGTTCAACATATACCTGCCAAAAAGCTTATGAAGATATGGGCTCATAAAGGAATGTAAGGAGCAACAACCAGATGTAGAGCAACAGCGACATGGGCTACGCAGTGTTCTGGGAAAGACTGAAGGCAGGAGGTGAAGGGGATGACAGGATGAGACGGCTGGATGGCACCACTGACTCAGTGGACATGAGTTTGAGCAGGCTCTGGGAGTTGGTGATGGACAAGGACGCCTGGGGTGCTGCAATCCATGGGGTTGCCAAGAGTCAGACACAACTGAGCAACTGAACTGAACACAGTATTCTTAAAAGCTTTATCAGTTGTTGACACTCAACAACCAGGGTACTGTACATAAATGTTCGGCTCCAGCGTGACCACACTGGGTCCACATTTCCAGTGAAGGTGAAGTTGCTCAGTCGTGTCCGACTCTTTGCGACCCCGTGGACTGTAACCTACTAGGCTCCTACCACCTGATGTGAAAAACTGACTCATTTGAAAAGACCCTGATGCTGCAAAAATTGAAGGCAGGAGGAGAAGGAGACAGTTGAGAAGGGGGAGGAAGACATGTTTGGGCAGCATCACCGACTCAGTAGACATGAGTTTCAGTAGGCTCTGGGCACTGGTGTTGGACAGGGATGCCTGGAATACTTCAGTCCGTGGAGTTGCAAAGATTCGGACATGACTGAGCCACTGAACTGAACTGAACTGAAATGAAACATACCTCAGTTTCTTTGATATCTCATTACAACATGTGTGAAGGTGAAGGTGAAGTCGCTCAGTCATGTCCGACTCTTTGCGACCCCGTGGACTGTAACCTACTAGGCTCCTCCATCCATGGGATTCTCCAGGCAAGAATACTGGAGTGGATTGCCATTTCCTTCTCCAGGGGATCTTCCCGACCCAGGAATCAAACCCAGGTCTCCTGCATTGGAGGCAGACGCTTTAACCTCTGAGCCACTAGGGATCAAAATAGTGAATGAAGCATTACATCATGATCAAAGACCCTTTAGTTAATACACTTATAAAAAATAAATTTTCTAAATTTCACTGCACTGTTTTGTCTTTGATAAGGATATAATATTTCTGTATTTTAAAGTATTCTGTGATATTGACTATGATTGATCCATCACTTGGCTATTTTGAGAAATGTATGTCAAAATGTGTTGGTACCAAAATTTGACAGGGTATCAAAATATTTTCCAAAGTGTGAAAAATTACTTTCATTCAATTTTGTTGGAAGTTTATTTTAATTGGCAATTTATATCAATATATCTAATGGGCATTGACTTCCCAAATATGTTCAATTCACTGTAGCTTATAATCAAATTAATGTGATAAAATTATCTTTTAAAGTTTCACTCCTTCATTTTGTTTCCATATTGTTCATTTTGATAAGAAATTTGTTAAGAATATTTTGAGAAAATGTAATATTTCCATTATTACATTTGATATCATGAGTGTACATGATTGTGGGTAAGGACTAGTGCTGGGCAAGCCTTGACCAGGATGAGTATAGTAAATTCATTGGTGAAACAATATATAGGAAAATGTGACTCAATAAATAGAAATGGGAAAGAAAAATAACCTGTTAAAATATTTGACCAAAGTAAAGAAGTTGGACTGTTCAATTGTGTTGGGGAAATATGATAATTTTCATTTTGTACCTGATGAATTAGGGACAGTGGTAACCTATGCAAATGGAAAAATTCTACCCAATTGAAAACACCTCCTGAAGAGGAATTTAGTCTAGAGTTTGATGAAGTTGCAGAATTACAGAATCATAAAGCAAATTAGATATTGATTAAAAGAAAAGATTAGAAATGAACATTTAAGGAATGGGAATCAGTGGATTGTTTTAGAAAGAAAATGTAAATACAAAGCAAAAATAAAACAACAATAAAAAACTAAACCATCAGCATTAAGAATTTAGTTTTGAAAAAAAAAAAAAGCTACAAAGTTTATCAGAGAAGAAATATAGAAACAGTGATAAATGAGTCATTGTAAAGATAGAAAAATAACCCAAATAATGTACTGTTAGAAGCAAAAGAGAATTTACATATTTTCTTAATAGTGTCTTTCATTCTATTTTTAAATTTTAATTTAATTAATCTGTGAACAAATCAGTAGAGACTTTGGCCTTTAGTTCTCTCTTTTTCTTCCTTTTTGTCTGTCTCATTTTTTTTTTTTCTTTTCATTCGTGTCACATTTCTCACAACTTCCTAGTACAAGCCTGCAAGTGTTTAACTGCTTGTAGTCTTGGCCGATCTCTTCACAGCACTTCTGAAAGTTGATTTTGGCCAGGCTCTTTTATTTCTATCTATCCAAACATTTTGACTAATAGATGGCCATTTCCAGCATACGTTGACCATTCCTAATAATTCCAGACCTAGTGCTTTTTTCCTTTCTTCAAACTTTCATGACAATAGATTTATTTCTAAATTTAGAGATTAACTAGAAATTATCTTGTATATTATTTAATCATTTATAATTTAAAATCAGTATTGTGTCCATGTATATTTTTTTGAAGAACAGCCTAGATCATATATTTTTCCATCCTTTATACAGTATGGAGCAGGATATTGAATACAGAGTTGGTCCCTAGTATGTGTGTGTGTGTGTGTGTGTGTGTGTGTGTGTGTGTGTGTACTGTCTCCNCAGTATTGTGTCCATGTATATTTTTTTGAAGAACAGCCTAGATCATATATTTTTCCATCCTTTATACAGTATGGAGCAGGATATTGAATACAGAGTTGGTCCCTAGTATGTGTGTGTGTGTGTGTGTGTGTGTGTGTGTGTGTGTGTGTATATATGCCTATATATATATATATATATATATATAGGCATCCTTAGTGGCTCAGACAGTAAAGAATGTGGGTGCAGGAGACCCAGGTGTGATCCTTGGGTCCGGAAGATCACCTGGAGAAGGGAATGGCTACCCATTCTAGTATTTTTGCCTGGAGAATTCCATGGACAGAGGAGCATGGCATGCTACAGTCCATGGGCTCACAAGGAATCAGACACGACTAAGCAACTAACACTTTCACTCCACTTTCCAGCATTCTTGTTTGAAAAATACCATGGACAGAGGAGCCTGGCAGGCTACAGTCCATCGGGTCACAATGTCGGACACAGTTGAGTGTGCATGCAGAACTATATATACTATCAATAAAGTAATAGTGGTTATCTTGGGATGCTTATAGATACTATATGTATATGTATATATATGAGTTGATTTCAGAAGTAGCATTTCTATATTTACCAAAATATATGACTTGAATCAATGAAAAGAAATTATTTCTGCTTCTCCAAATATACTTCATTAACATATACAAGACATTTTTCTTTTAAAATCTTATCTCCATTGGCGCTATTAATTCACTAGGTAAAAATGCATTGATTGGCATTCAGAACTTTCCTTTCAATTTAGCTGCTTGGATACAACTGAAAGGATAAAGACTGAAACTCAAATTAAAGCAGAATTAGTGTTCTGATAAGTTTTTTCTTTTTTATATGATATTTTGATGCACTTTAAAAAAGAGTAAATCTCAATCTTTCTCTAATGTGGTTAATTTTAAAGATGGATATCTAAAAGCAGTTCTAAAATAGAATTATGGCAATGAAATAATAAGACAATTATATATTGGCTATGTGCATATGTCTGCATGTTCTTCACAAAAGTGTTCCTTCTAAAAAACAGGCACTTAATTAAATTCTTAGCTCAGTCCGTAACTTCATTGACAGAGTGAAGCTGTTAGGAAGACATAGAATAGCCATTATAAGAAGCTGATGATTAATAATAACTTCTTATGAATACATGGTAGCTATTTATTGTGGTACTAGAAGATGATTATATACTAAACCCCTTGTACAATGTTTCAGTATAAATTAGATGAATAGTTTTCTTGTTAAGAATTTTAAAGGACAGATAACATTGACTATATTTATACAGCTAGCGGCCAATAAAATTTTTTTTTTCTATTATTGAAACCAAGAACTAAAAAGATATTTTAAATGCCCTACATTTTTAGATGGAGATATGGATTTGGGGTCAAATCTCTTCATTAAGGTACCAGTCAGGCCTAACTTTTATGATAGATGTGTCATAAACAACATTACCCACAAAAATCTCTAGATACATATTTGAAAGGTCAGGCATATGCCATACAAATCTAAAACATGCTTTTCATTTTTTTTTAAGCAAGAGTCAATTCTCAACCTCCAAGAGAAGTTCTCTTAATGTAAAATGATAACATGAATGCAGAGATTTATCTAGCCTCAAACATGAACATTTCCTTATAAGTAAGGTAGATGTTTTCCTTTGCTTTGGCAAGCTAAAGGCAGATGCTTTACAGACCCTCTCATGAAGAGAAAAATGAAAACTTTGTTTGATTAAAGTGCATTTGCTCAGCCTAATACCAAGCTATTGTTAGTATTTCTATGTTCTGCATTCTCTACATACTATCATTTTGAAGGATGCCAAGGTGCTTTAAAGCTCTCCTAAATAAATTTCTATAGTGAAAATTCCAAAGAAAAGGAAAACACATCCACAGGGTGAGCCCCAGGCAAAATAGACACAAACAAAAAAGCAAACAGGCAAAATCAAACTTTGACACCTTCTTATTTATCAAATTAGTTCTCCCATGTATCCTCCTACCTTTTACTGAGGAATATAATTTTTAATAGGAATTTCCTATTGTTGGCAAGACCTGACAACCTCATAGCCCCATCAGCAGCACGGCTACTCAGGTTTCACCTCTCTTGGAGCACTTCAAGCTCTAAAGTAATCTCTTGTTTAGAACCATAAGGTCGTGCCTTATGGTTCTAGTTTGTATAGATTTTGCCCTGTGTCACGACACCTAGCTAAGGGTCAATTATGAGCAGAAATCCATTCAGCTTCTAGGTGGCAAGTCAATGTTGGCCCTGCTTTTATCTTCTCTTTATAGCCTAGCTCTGTTTTCTACATAAAATCTCCCATAATTTTCTGAAATTTATTTCTGCACAATATCTTCGTGTGGTGATACTTTCAATCGCAAGAGTAGCAACATCTACTCCTAAACATTTATCTCCTGAAATTAGCAACATCTTAAAAGACAACTCCTGGAAACTTACGTTCATCATCCCAAGAATGAAACCTATATGTTGTGAAATTTATGTACAGAGGTAAGTTAGTGTTGCAGTTTTTCTAGGCCTGTGATTATCGTAGGGCTGCTGTTCTTCTTCAGTCACCCAGTCGTGTCTGACTCTGCGACCCCATGGACAACAGCTCGCCTGTCCTGCCTGTCCTCACTGTCTCCCAAATTTGCCCAAGTTCATGCCCATTGTCCATGTCCAGTAGCCATAGTGTTACTGGTTATCACTTACCACTTTTTTCATTAAAACACATAAACTGAATATATATTAATTCTTCATTTTTTGTGTATAAGAAAATCAATGAGCTCTTTAAGTGGTGAGCAAAGCCATAAAAATAGAAGTGAATCTAAGATGTTAAAAGTCTTGCTGGGAAAATGAGTGTATCTGTGTTTATAAAGTCCAACCATCCTATCTACTTTCTTACTAATTTTTTTTCTTTTAAGCTAATAGGCATTATATCCAAACACAGGAAGAAGAATATAATTCCTGGGAGAGAGGTTAAACTCCAGTATTATGTAGAAATGATACAGGAATTTTATTGTGTATACAAAACAAATGGAAGATTCATCTACTGCTTAATATTATTCTTGCCAAATTGCATGGAACTTAATTGCTGTAACAGTAGGTAAGCTGTATATTTTTTTTCATTCTCACTAATGAACAATATTTAAATTGATGAAATGCTTCCCATAATTTTCTTATTTTTTTCCTAAGCTATTTTCCTTTCTTGTTCCAATTAGAACAGGCATTGTTTAATTGAGTCTTTATTTCACTGCTTGGCTCACCTTTGCCTTGTGAGTTCCTTAGAAAGGAGAAATCACTATATTTTTTGAACAGATGCTTCATTATGAGAGGTGAGTAGTTCAGTTACATAGCTGTTTCACCTTTTCCCCCATGTCTGGCAGTTGTTGTGGGCTGTTAAACAACCTTAATAGAAGATGAGAACAGCTTCTAGCTATAAGGGCATGAAAACTTCTTCTTTTTTTTTTATTGGTCTCAGTATCTTCATGGATCATTAAATACAATGTAGAGTCATTTTACTGCAGCTAGTGGGTCCCAGAAGGACCTGATAGTTAAATGAAAGTTGTCAGTCTTCTTTCTGTTCTAGGTAAACTGGGTATTAAAAGGCCAGAACCTGGAATTAAGGATCAGAACTGAGATCAATGTACCAACCAAATAAAAGAAATGTAATGAGTGCTTGAGAAATGTAGCAGAAGAAGGCACAGGTATTTTAATGTCTAGACAAATAGAGGCCAGTGGTAATAAATCTATAATGTATTGTAAAACTATAACGTATCTAAGAATTACAACCATGCTTTGCATAATAGATAAGTGGTAAACTTGTGGTCTAAAATTTACAAAAAAGATCCTGATAAATTGCAGTGGAAAAATAAAAATAGGGTTTGGAAGCTACTAAGAAATCGTTAACAATTATAGTTAATTCTTCATCAGGAATATAAGAAATTTTGGATTATTGACATCTGTTCTTATTCAAAATGACAGAAGAAATGGCATTCCACTGTATTAACTTTGTATTTTTTAAAATAAAGTTCCAATTGCTTTTCATCATTTTATATACAAATAAATCATTCTTCACTTAGAAAACATTTTAATGCTTAACATCCTATAATATTTCTGATCAGAGTCTGTTCAATGTAACACTGTATAAAAAATTATAAAGTGTTTAAAAAGTTCACATAGAATTTTCGATTGTATCTTCCAAACTTTAGGGCAGAATATATGCTATAGTTAAGAAGGAACTCTCAATCTTTCCTTGCAAAATTATAATTAACACAATTTGCCCTTTATTTTTCCTGTGTTTCTCACTCAGCGTGGGCCGCTTGCGAGAACCAGGCTGGCGCACTCAGCGCGGGCAAGAGAAGCTACCCCACGTCCGAGGTCAGGGGCAGCAACCTAGAGTGCCAGGCTGCGACGGCGCAGGAACGGCGGAGAGGAGCTACCCTGTGTCTGAGGTCAGTGGCGGCCGGGAGGAGACACCCCGCGTCTGAGGCCAGGGGCGGCGGCCGGGAGGAGCTACCCCGTGTCCCACGTCAGGGTCGGCCAGGAAGAGACACCCCACGTCCCAGGCCAGGGGCGGCCGGGAGAAGCCACCTCGCACCCGAGGCCAGGGGTGGTGACCCGGAGGAGCCACCCTGAGCCCGAGGCCAGGGGCGGCAGCTGGGAGAAGCCACCCACGCCCGAGGCCACGGCCGGCGGCCGGGAGGAGCAACCCGAGGAGCAGGGGCTGCGCAGGCGCAGGAGGGCCTAGAGGAGCTGTCCCACGTTGAAGGTCAGGAACTGCGGCGGTAAGGAGATACCCCTCGTCCAAGGTAAGGAGCAGCCGTGAAGAGACAACCCACGCCCAAGGTAAGAGAAACCCAAGTAAGATGGTAGGTGTTGCAAGAGAGCATCAGAGGGCAGACACACTGAAACCATACTCACAGAAAACTAGTCAATCTAATCACACTAGGACCAGGGCCTTGTCTAACTCAATGAAACCAAGCCATGCCTGCAGGGCAACCCAAGGCGGGCGGGTCATGGTGGAGAGGTCTGACAGAACGTGGTCCACTGGAGAAGGGAATGGCAAGCCACTTCAGTATTCTTGCCTTGAGAACCCCATGAACAGTATGAAAAGGCAAAATGATAGGATATCAAAAGAGAATCTCCCCAGGTCGTTAGGTGCCCAATATGCTACTGGAGATCAGTGGAGAAATAACTCCAGAAAGAATGAAGGGATGGAGCCAAAGCAAAAACAATACCCAGTTGTGCATGTGACTGGTGATAGAAGCAAGATCCGATGCTGTAAAGAACAATATTGCATAGGAACCTGGAATGTCAGGTCCATGAATCAAGGCAAATTGGAAGTGGTCAAACAAGAGATGGCAAGGGTGAACGTCGACATTCTAGGAATCAGCGAACTAAAATGGACTGGAATGGGTGAATTTAACTCAGATGACCATTATATCTACTACTGCGGGCAGGAATCCCTCAGAAGAAATGGAGTAGCCATCATGGTCAACAAAAGAGTCCGAAATGCAGTACTTGGATGCAATCTCAAAAACGACAGAATGATCTCTGTTCGTTTCCAAGGCAAACCATTCAATATCACAGTTATCCAAGTCTATGCCCCAACCAGTAATGCTGAAGAAGCTGAAGTTGAACGGTTTTATGAAGACCTACAAGACCTTGTAGAACTAACACCCAAAAAAGATGTCCTTTTCATTATAGGGGACTGGAATGCTAAAGTAGGAAGTCAAGAAACACCTGGAGTAACAGGCAAATTTGGCCTTGGAATGCGGAATGAAGCAGGGCAAAGACTAATAGAGTTTTGCCAAGAAAATGCACTGGTCATAGCAAACACCCTCTTCCAGCAACACAAGAGAAGACTCTACACATGGACATCACCAGATGGTCAACACCGAAATCAGATTGATTATATTCTTTGCAGCCAAAGATGGAGAAGCTCTATACAGTCAACAAAAACAAGACCAGGAGCTGACTGTGGCTCAGATCATGAACTCCTTATTTCCAAATTCAGACTTAAATTGAAGAAAGTAGGGAAAACCGCTAGACCATTCAGGTATGACCTAAATCAAATCCCTTATGATTATACAGTGGAAGTGAGAAATAGATTTAAGGGCCTAGATCTGATAGACAGAGTTCCTGATGAACTATGGAATGAGGTTCGTGACATTGTACAGGAGACAGGGATCAAGACCATCCCCATGGAAAAGAAATGCAAAAAAGCAAAATGGCTGTCTGGAGAAGCCTTACAAATAGCACTGAAAAGAAGAGAGGCGAAAAGCAAAGGAGAAAAGAAAAGATATAAGCATCTGAATGCAGAGTTCCAAAGAATAGCAAGAAGAGATAAGAAAGCCTTCTTCAGCAATCAATGCAAAGAGATAGAGGAAAACAACAGAATGGGAAAGACTAGAGATCTCTTCAAGAGAATTGGAGATACCAAGGGAACATTTCATGCAAAGATGGGCTCGATAAAGGATAGAAATGGTATGGACCTAACAGAAGCAGAAGATATTAAGAAGAGGTGGCAAGAATACACAGAAGAACTGTACAGAAAAGATCTTCACGACCCAGATAATCATGAGGATGTGATCACTAATCTAGAGCCAGACATCTTGGAATGTGAAGTCAAGTGGGCCTTAGAAAGCATCACTAAGAACAAAGCTAGTGGAGGTGATGGAATTCCCGTTGAGCTGTTTCAAATCCTGGAAGATGATGCTGTGAAAGTGCTGCACTCAATATGCCAGCAAATTTGGAAAACTCAGCAGTGGCCACAGGACTGGAAAAGGTCAGTTTTCATTCCAATTCCAAAGAAAGGCAATGCCAAAGAATGCTCAAACTACCGCACAATTGCACTCATCTCACACGCTAGTAAAGTAATGCTCAAAATTCTCCAAGCCAGGCTTCAGCAATATGTGAACCGTGAACTCCCTGATGTTCAAGCTGGTTTTAGAACAGGCAGAGGAACCAGAGATCAAATTGCCAACATCCGCTGGATCATGGAAAAAGCAAGAGAGTTCCAGAAAAACATCTATTTCTGCTTTATTGACTATGCCAAAGCCTTTGACTGTGTGGATCACAATAAACTGTGGAAAATTCTGAAAGAGATGGGAATACCAGACCACCTAACCTGCCTCTTGAGAAATCTGTATGCAGGTCAGGAAGCAACAGTTAGAACTGGACATGGAACAACAGACTGGTTCCAAATAGGAAAAGGAGTACGTCAAGGCTGTATATTGTCTCCCTGCTTATTTAACTTATATGCAGAGTACATCATGAGAAACGCTGGACTGGAAGAAACACAAGCTGGAATCAAGATTGCCGGGAGAAATATCAATAACCTCAGATATGCTGATGACACCACCCTTATGGCAGAAAGTGAGGAGGAGCTAAAAAGCCTCTTGATGAAAGTGAAGGAGGAGAGCGAAAAAGTTGGCTTAAAGCTCAACATTCAGAAAACGAAGATCATGGCATCCGGTCCCATCACTTCATGGGAAATAGATGGGGAAACAGTGGAAACAGTGTCAGACTTTATTTTTTTGGGCTCCAAAATCACTGCAGATGGTGACTGCAGCCATGAAATTAAAAGACGCTTACTCCTTGGAAGAAAAGTTATGACCAACCTGGATAGTATATTCAAAAGCAGAGACATTACTTTGCCGACTAAGGTCCGCCTAGTCAAGGCTATGGTTTTTCCTGTGGTCATGTATGGATGTGAGAGTTGGACTGTGAAGAAAGCTGAGCACCGAAGAATCGATGCTTTTGAACTGTGGTGTTGGAGAAGACTCTTGAGAATCCCTTGGACTGCAAGGAGATCCAACCAGTCCATTCTGAAGGAGATCAACCCTGGGATTTCTTTGGAGGGAATGATGCTAAAGCTGAAACTCCAGTACTTTGGCCACCTCATGCAAAGAGTTGACTCATTGGAAAAGACTCTGATGCTGGGAGGGATTGGGGGCAGGAGGAGAAGGGGACGACCGAGGATGAAATGGCTGGATGGCATCATGGACTCGATGGACGTAAGTCTGAGTGAACTCCGGGAGATGGTGATGGATAGGGAGGCCTGGAGTGATGCAATTCATGGGGTTGCAAAGAGTCGGACACAACTGAGCGACTGAACTGAACTGAACTGAACTGAACTGAAATCTTAAAGCTCAAAGGCAATACTTTCTAATATTTGCATTACTGAAGCAAAAAAAAAAGGTGAAACAGAATTGGCATTAAGTTTTCATTCATTAAAATACAAGAACTGTCATTATTAAAGAGTGCTTCATCCTATTTAAAGAATTCCAAAAGTCCCATGGACAGAGGAATCTGGCAGGCTGCAGTCCATAGGGTGTCAAAGAATTGGACATGACTGAAGCAACTTAGCATGCATGCGCAGAAAAACTGTCAAGAATTATTTATAATTTGGCACTTAATGTAAGTTTGAGTAACATAGGTGAATGTTATAATTCTAATTTACTCTTCCTATCACCTAGGAAAAATTATGAAAAAAATTATGTCAATATGTGAGAAATTGGTTAGGAAGAACTGAAACACCAAAAAGCAGTTTAAATAACATGGCTTGCTTTTATTATTTTACTCTTCAAGCCCAAAATACTTGAAGATATTTCACTTTCTCTTAATAGACATATCAAGATAATTTTTTTGGGGGGGTTATCTATTATACTTAAGACTTAAAACCAGGTTACATTTTCAAAGAAAGTTCAAGGTTCCCTTGAGGCTTTAAATCAATAATGTCAAATAGAATTTACCACAATGATAGAAATGTTCTACATAACTATTGTTCAGTATGATAGCTACTAGCCATATATGGCTATGGAGAATTTAAAATGCAGCTAATGTAACTAAGAAATTGAATTTTGTATTTTATTCATGTTTATTAATTTGAATATGGATCTAAAATTAGTGGCTACAATATGAGTGCAGGTGTGAACTGTCTGTAAAAATGTGATAAACATTTTTGGTTGATTATGAAGTCTTTGTAGAGCTCATCACACATTTCTCTATTATGGTGATGCATGGCAAGTGAAAGAACTCAAAAGCAGTGGTCCTCATATTTTAACTTCATTGAGATGGTTGTCAAAAGATTTAACTGACTAATTTTAATTCTCCTACATCCAGTATTCTCTGTGAAAACAATCTAACCACATTTACTTGGTATATTACCTGGGTTCTCCAAAACACCAGAATCCATATTTCATATAAGCATCTATTTATCCTATATATTCCATATATGTATATTTCATATATGTCTATTTCATACATATATATAAGTGAAGTGAAGTCGCTCAGTCGTATCTGACTCTTTGAGACCCCACGGGCTGTAGCCTACCAGGCTCCTCTGTCCATGGCATTTTCCAGGCAACAGTCCTGGAGTGGATTGCCATTTCCTTCCATATAATTGGTTTATGCAGATATTTTGGATACTGAGAAATTCTACTATTTTCAGTTGGTAAGCTGGAAATCCAGGAGAGCACATGATAAAATTCCAACAAGTTTTAATCTGAAGGCAGAAGATCAATGCCCTGGCTCAAACATAGTTGAACAGACAATAATTAACAGTTTACCAAACTTTTCTTATTCTATTCAGGCTGCCAGTGGATTAAATGAAATCCATCCACATTTGGGAGGGCAACCTGGTTTACTGACACAAATGTTAATCTTATCCAGAAATACCCTCAAAGACATACCCAAAGTAATGCTTAGGTGAGTTAGATGAAGTTGCTCAGTCATGTCCAACTTTTTGCAACCCCGTGGACTGTAGCCTACCAGGTTTCTCCGTCCATGGGATTCTCCAGGCAAGAACACTGGAGTGGGTTGCCATTTCCTTCTCCAGGGGATCTTCCCGACCCAGGGATCAAATCCGGGTCTCCTGCATTGGAGGCAGACACTTTAACCTCTGAGCCACCAGAGTAATGCTTAACTACTGATAAATATTAAGACNAGGCAAGAACACTGGAGTGGGTTGCCATTTCCTTCTCCAGGGGATCTTCCCGACCCAGGGATCAAATCCGGGTCTCCTGCATTGGAGGCAGACACTTTAACCTCTGAGCCACCAGAGTAATGCTTAACTACTGATAAATATTAAGACACCTGTAGTCCAGCCAACTTGATACATAAAGGTAGCACAATTGGTGTTAAGAAAAAGCTATATTTTCTCTTCCCTCACCCCCCCACCTTCTTCAATAGATAATATTGAAATTAAAAAGGGCCTTTTTATCCAGTTAATTTAACTATGACTTCTTTTCAATGGTCCTAAGCATATAAAGAGATTTTCAACAGAAAAGGAATAGCCTTCTATGTTGTGAGTTCCCAATTTTGTTTTATTCCTTTCTCTGATTGCCAGTTCTTAACACAGTGCCTAGAACTGTTTCTAGTACATGGTTTGTTCTGGGAAATATCTGTTAACTAAATGAACCAATAACTAGTCAAGTGGGCCTTAGGAAGGATTACAATGAACAAAGTTAGTGGAGGTGATGGAATTCCAGCTGAGCTATTTAAAATCCTAAAAGAAGGTGCTTTTAAGGTGCTGTACTCAATATATCAGCAAATTTGGAAAATGCTGCAGTGGCAGCATGATTGGAAAATTTCTAATCCCAAAGAAGAGCAACGTCAAAGAATATTATATTACTTTACAGTTGTGCTCATTTCACATGCTAGCAAGGTGATGCTCAAAATCCTTCAAGCTAGGTTTCAGCAGTATACGAACTGAAAAATTCCATATGTACAAGATGAATTTAGAAAAGGCAGAGCAGCTAGAGATCAAGTTGCCAACATCCACTGGATCATGGAGAAAGCAAAGGAGTTCTAGGAAAATATTTACTTTGGCATTAATCTAAAGCCTAGCTGACTGTGGATCATAATTATGGAAAACTCCTGAGGAGATGAGAGTACCAGACCACTTTACCTGTCTCCTGAGAAACCTGTATGCAGGTCAAGAAGCAGCAGTTAGAATCAGACATTGAAAATTGATTCAAAATTGGGAATGTATGACAAGGCTGTATATTGTCAAACCTGCTTATTTAACTTATATGCAAAGTATATCATGTGAAATGCTGGACTGGATGGATCACAAACTGCAATCTAGATTGTTGGGAGAAATATCAACAACCTCAGATATAATGATGATTCCACTTTAATGGAAGAAAGTGGAGAGGAACTAAAGAGTCTCTTGATGAGGGTGAAAGAGGAGAGAAAAAAACTGGCTTAAAAGTCAATATTCAAAAAAATTAAAGCCATAGCATCCAGTGCCATCCCTTCATGGAAAATAGAAAGGGGTAAAGTAAGAGCAGTGACAGGATTTATTTTCTTGGGCTCCAAAATCACTGTGGATGGTGACTGCAGCCATGAAATTAAAAGACACTTGCTCCTTGGAAGAAAAGCTATGACAAACCTAGACAGTGTATTAAAAAGGAGAGACATCACTTTGCTGACAGATGTTCATACAGTCAAAGCTAGGGTTTTTCCAGTAGTCATGTATGGATGTGAGATTTGGACCATAAAGTAGGCTGAGCATGGAGGAATCAATGTTTTTGAATTGTGGAGCTGGAGAACACTCTTAAAAGTCCCTTGGACTTCAAGGAGATCAAACCAGTCTATCCTAAAGGAACTCAATCCTGAATATTCATTGGAAGGATTGATGCTGAAGCTCCAATACTTTGGCCACCTGATGTGAAGAACTGACTCACTGGAAAAGACCCTGATGCTGGGAAAGGTTGAGGGCAGGAGGAGAAGGGGATGAAAGAGGATGAGATGATTGGATGGCGTCACTGACTAGATGGACATGAGTTTGAGCAACCTCTGGGAGTTGGTGATGGACAGGCAAGTCTAGCATGCTGTAGTCCATGGAGTCGCAAAGAGTCAGACATGACTGAGCAACTGAACTGAACAGGGCAGGAGGAGAAGGGGATGAAAGAGGATGAGATGATTGGATGGCGTCACTGACTAGATGGACATGAGTTTGAGCAACCTCTGGGAGTTGGTGATGGACAGGCAAGTCTAGCATGCTGTAGTCCATGGAGTCGCAAAGAGTCAGACATGACTGAGCAACTGAACTGAACAGAACAAGTAAAATCAGAAGTGAAATGATGGCATAGGGGTTTGTGAAGATACAGAGAATATAATATTTGAGAATTAATAAAGAAGACAGGTTACATGAAAGACCCAGCTGAGATATAAGCATAAAGTATACTGGCACTGGGCATCCCCAGTGAGTCAGCAGTAAAAAGTCTGCCTGCAATGCAGGAGATGCAGGTTTGATCCCTGTGTAGGGGAGATTCCCTGGAGGATAGCATGGCAACCCACTTCAGTATTCTTGCCTGGAGAATCCCATGTATAAGAGCCTGGGAGACTACAGTCTATGGCGTTGCAAAGAGTCAACACAACTGAAGCAACTGAGCATGCATGCATGCATGCATATTGGCACTACCATGTATGGTTGAATGGTTTTTCCCTGAAGCCTCAGTATTATGAAAGACAAAGACATGATCAGTTAGATTGATCTTAGCTTAAGATTTGAGCAGAAATGTGTAATGGAATAATAATAAAAAAAGAAATACATGAAGTTTCCTCTGTAATGGGGAAAAATGGAAGAAGGCTAGTAAGTTGGGTAAAAGTAAAGAAATCAATGAAGAGTAGAGTGGAAGATAACAGAAAAGTAGGTGTAGAATGACTGAAGATAGATTATTGTGATAGAGAATTTCAAAGTTGAGATTTGAGAAGTTGGGTAATCTAATGCTGCTGAAAATAATAACTTCACTAGGATTGACTCCTACTGTAGATTTGGATCTAGTACCTGGACTGTGCACCAACACATTCTTCTTTCTTACAAGCAAAGTTCTAACTTTGGGTATAGTAGGGTATAGTATGGGTATAGTAGGGCAAGGGGGAATTCCTTTTGAACATGGATATATTTTTATTAAATTTATTTAGTGCTATTAATCATCTTCCCTCCATTTTTTTTTGGTTGAAATAAACTATATACAAGTGAAAAAATGTTTGGGATCTCACCATTATAAGAATCCTTATAACATGCATATTTTTTGTAGTAAAGCTAGTAATATCCATTGTTCAGGAATACAGAAGGTGATGAACACTAAAAATAATGGTATGAAATATCATTATTTAGCTAGACTTAAAGAATACTCCATAATTTTAACACAATCTAGCTTTATATATTCAACTTCTACTGGTTGTCTTCTGAAAACTTAACATTAACCAAGTGGTTATTTCATTTAATCTTCTTCTCTCATTAAATCCATTTAGTCTGGGATAAATGCTAGTCTTTTTTCATTTTTTCTTGATGAGTAAACTGAGGTATGGACAAATTATACTGGTAATCTAGGTAGATTTTCTCTAGAACCTTAAAACTTAAATACTGTCTACAATGAACATTGAATGTAAATATTCATTCAACACTTGTTCAGCTTTCTTGTGATCATTGTAGCAGTAAGAGCAACATGGAATGCTATTTTTATTTATCTATTCCTTTATGAGCTTTATTTATTCTCAATTTCAGCTTAATTTTCATTATATATAAGAAATTGTCCCTGAGCAGGCTTATAATAGTAATTTCTGACTACTTTTGCATTCTGTAGTACTCATTGTGAAAAACAAGCAAGAAAGGGAAAGATATACTCAAATGAATGCAGACTTCCAGAGAATAGCTAGGAGAGATAAGAGGGGCCTTATTCAATGAACAGTGTGAAGAAATAGAGGAGAGAAACAGAATGGGGAAGACTAGAGATCTCTTCTAGAAAACTGGAGATAGCAAGGGAACATTTCATTCAATGGTGGGCATGATACAGGACAGAAATGATAAGGACCGAACAGAGGCAAAAGAGATTAAGAAGAGGTGGCAAGAATACACAGAAGAACCATACAAAAAAGGTCTTAATGATCCAGATAACCATGATGATGTGGTCACTCTCCTAGAGCCAGTCATCTGGAGTGTGAAATCAGATGGGCCTTAGGAAACATTACCATGAACAAAGCTAGTGGAGGTGACAGAAGTCTAGCTGATCTATTTCAAATCCTAAAAGATGATGCTGTTTAAGTGCTGTGCTCATTATATCAGCAAATTCAGAAAATAGCAGTGACCACAAGACTGGGAAAGGTCAGTTTTCATTCCAAGCCCAAAGAAGAGAAGTTCCAAAGAATATTCCCTAGACAAGGAAGGCTGATGTGGCTGCAGTTTATGGGGTCACAGAGAGTCGTATACTTCTGGGTGACTGAACAAATGTATTCAGTGTGGAACCAAAGACTTTCTAGGCCATATGCACCTTACACATTTTGTTTGGCAAATATGTAAATTTTGTGCAGCAACTTTGCTTCCTTCATTAATGGCAGGCACTAATAATGCCTGCATACTCTTGCATTTACTCTAGGCAAGGTCTTAAATTCCTTAACATACCACTTTAGGTACACTTTAATGAAGAATCAGGGCTAGAGCCCAAGATGAAACACATTTGTTATTTTAAATATGATAAAATGAAAGTCTTGTAGAGAGTCATACAAGAGAGACTTGTAGAGAGTCATATATGTGAAAGAACAGCCAGATTTTTTATTTTTTTGTCTTTGGTGAACAATTTTCTGAACCTCATATCTGATCACTAATTTTATGAGCAATAAGGTAGAATGTTTGGAGGCATAAGTACACTAAAAATAACTGGGATGGAAGATTGTTACAAATAAAATAATCTAGAGACCTCCTTTTCTCTTGTATTCTCTCACTCTTAATATTTTTTTAGACTTTGTTGCAGGCCAATTCAAATGATATTTTGGTTTTTGTTGAAACTTCTTTTACCTGCATCAAGATTATCAATTCACTGAAGACAAGAAGCAAACCAGGATATGTTCATCATATAACAAAGACTCAAAAGTAGATCATGAAATAATTTTACAGGGCTTGGTAAGTAAGAAATGTTAAACAAAAATAAATTAGAATTCTTTCAGAATACCAAAAATATGCAACTTTAGCTATGTTTTAATTAGATCAAGCACTTTCCCTGTTTTCAGTCTTCCTGTGTTTTTAGACTCCCGTTCTGCTTTTAGATATAACTTCCTTTCCCATTAGGAAATCTGTTTTATAGCCATAATATATTTCCAGCAGAAATATGAGTAATAAACCTCCTGTTGATAAAAAATAATAGTTATGCACTAGGCAATTATTCTCACATCATTTGAAACTTTCTGCACCATTGTTTTACCTGTATAGTTCATTTTGATTATTATACTACATTTGGGCTTTGTCAGGCTTAGTAGGGGTATATCTTTTATACTTGAATGGTTTTGAATGGTCTCTCTCTCTTTCTCTTTCTCTCTCTCCAGTTTACAAACAGGAATAATAAACAGCTTTTTAAAATGATAACACATTTTATTTTTTATTGAAATAATGTGATTTTACCTAAAAGATTCAAGCCAGTGTTATGGTCAAACATCAAAAATGAGAAGGCATATTTTCTTGGTGTAAAATATGTCAGATTTTATAACTAGCCTTGATATTTTCCACTTAACAGAATAAATAAATAATAAACAGCTCAATTTATACAATATTTTACAATTACCAGCTTTTTATCAAATGTCCTCTTAAGGAGATTCTAAATGTAATCATGGTATTACTATTATCTGTTTACTCTCTTGCACTTATTAGAAAACCAAGGCTGTGAGAAGTTAAGTTGTGTGTTTTTTTCAGCAAATATTTGGCAGAACTGGAATCTGAATCCAGATTTCCTGACAAAATTCACAGTTGTTACTACTACAGTATGTTACCTTCCTGAGTATGAATATTTTAATTATGCACAGAGACCCAGGCACTGTTCCCTTTTGTAGACTCTATATAGCTGTCCACTGTAACATATTAGTTGCATAATATGCTGATTAATTTTGTTTTGTAGAAGGGAAGCTTTATTCAAGATCTGCATAGTTACTTAAGCAGATACTGTGATGTCTGAAAATTATTGTACATATGTGGGGAGGTTTTACATGCTTGTGTATTGTCAAACACTTTCCCTATGAATTGCATATGCACCCAAGGTAGACCTAGATACTGAAAGAATAAATGATATATATTGTCATTGACTGTAATGTAAAATAGATTAGACTACATTTTAAATCTGCTCAGATGATTTCACATGGACAAACCTGCATTTTCCAGAGTAAGTTTCTCAGAACACTATCTCTAGAGCACATGGATATATTTTCAACGGGATGAAAAAAGTTTTCAACATATGTACTTGTGGCTGAGCACCGAAGAATTGATGCTTTTGAACTGCAGTGTGGGAGAAGACTCTTGAGAGTCCCTTGGACTGCAAGGAGATCCAACCAATCCATTCTGAAGGAGATCAACCCTGGGATTTCTTTGGAAGGAATGATTCTAAAGCTGAAACTCCAGTACTTTGGCCACCTCATGCGAAAAGTTGACTCATTGGAAAAGACTTTGATGCTGGGAAGGATTGGGGGCAGGAGGAGAAGGGGACGACAGAGGATGAGATGGCTGGATGGCATCACTGACTCGATGGATGCGAGTCAGAATGAAATCCGGGAGTTGGTGATGGACAGGGAGGCCTGGCGTGCTGCGATTCATGGGGTTGCAAAAAGTCGGACATGACTGAGCAACTGAACTGAACTGAACTGAAATGAATAATGTACTGAGGCCCTTCAAGAGGGGAGAGAATGTAGATTTTCCTCAAAGTCATTTAAACATGTAAAATGTTTGTCATAGAGCATCTCACAAGTAACTCATCTACCTTACATATTTACATAGGAGACTGTTTTCCCCCCAGAGGCAGTATATATAATTCATTTGACCAAGCTAAATCTAAACTGATGCTTCTTTTTCATTTCATGTTGCCATAATTCATTTCCTTTTCTTTTATTTTTCAGATTGATCAATTTTAGAAATAGTTTTGCTATTAAATGGCTTTAATATTAAATGGTAAGACAAAAGACATTAGTTTTGATATTAAATGGTAAGTATAATTAACATTGTTTAACATGCATGTGCAAAATGAATTAACATCTACATCAATCAACCTGATTACAATAGTAACATTACTGTCATTTAACAACAGATCTTAATCTATAATCCACAAATTCCAAGTCCTGATATAACCTTAATCCATCTGAATATTCTAATTTTTTACTAAAAAAATACTAAGCAGGAATATTAACATATTGTTTTAAATTTACTGCTAGAAATAGTCTGTAATCCACAAATTCCAAGTCCTGATGTAACCTTAATCCATATGAATATTCTAATGTTTTATTAAAAAATACTAAGCAGAAATACTTACATATTGTTTTAAATTTATTGCTAAAAAAATCGTACTAAATATCTACTTGTAAAAATATTAACTTTGATTGCCAGTTGGCTATTGAATGGTAATTCACATTTTAGGAGGTAACAAAATTAAAACTATTCTCAGTGCCCATTTCTTCATCTTCAAAATCAGGGAAGTATTTACACACAGCTTTTTTGCCATCAGTAGTTATACTCAATGCATGTAAGAAACTTAGTGTGATCTTGGCACATTATAAGCTTCAATGTGTGTTTTCTTTGTTATTACTTCTAATAGTGAAACATGAGATATGAATTGATGTTCTACACCTCCAACATTTTATAGATGTTAAAGGGATTAATTCATGTATTTATTTATACCATTTAGCCTCATAAATACTGAACCAAGCAGACAAAAACATTTATCTTTGTGGGAGGATACAATACAATTATAAGTAAATTATATAGCATGTTTAAAAATAATGAGTATTGCATAAAATGAAAAAAGATGCAAACTATAGGATTGGCAGTGTGAGGTAGGAATGACTGATATTTTCAACGGGGTTTTAGTGTAGGCTGCAATGAGAAGGTGACCTTTCAGCAATGCTATGAAGGAATCGTAGAATGATACTGTGGCTATATGAGAGAAAGGAATGAGAAAGTTTGAACAAGGAGGAACATGATCGAACTCCTGCTTTAACTCTGTCACATAGGCATCCAGGGACCCAGGACAATGGTAAAAATAAGTCCGAGGCTTCTCTTCCAGTAATACAGAAAAAATATATTGGGATCAGCCTGGAAAGGTTTCTCCAAGCTTTGGGTCCCATGTGTTTTCATAAAAGTCCTGAATGGAAGCTATTCTTTCTTTCTATTTTATTTATTGTTGTAATTATGTATGTATGTATTAATATGTATGTATCCACCTCATGCGAAGAGTTGACTCATTGGAAAAGATCCTGATGCTGGGAGGGATTGGAGGCACGAGGAGAAGGGGACAACAGAGTATGAGAAGGCTGGATGGCATCACCGACTCGATGGACATGAGTCTGAGTGAACTCCAAGATTTGGTGATGGACAGGGAGGCCTGGTGTGCTGTGATTCATGGGGTCACGAAGAGTGAGACATGACTGAGCGACTGAACTGAACTGAACTGAACTGATGGCTGCATTGAGTCTGATGTTCACTTCTGCATGCAGGCTTTTTCTAGTTGTGGCAAGCACGGGATACTCTTCCTTGCAGTCCAGTGGCTGTTCATTGTGGTGGCTTCTTTCATCATGAGCATGGACCCAGGCATGCTGGCTTCAACAATTGTGACGTGTGGGCTTAGCTGCTCCATGGCAAGTGAGATCTTTTTGGACCCGTGATTGAATTTGTGTCCCTTGCTTTGGCAGGCAGATTCTTAATCACTGGACTACCAGGGAAGTCTGCTATTCTTGTTATATATTGTGCTTTTAAATAATACGGATAGGAAGGGGGTAGATATTGCATTAGGTGGCAGAATTAAACTTCAATGTAATTTTTGTTGCCTAGAATTATGGGCCAAAATGAACAGAATAGAGTCTTGAATTTAAGTTAAAAAAAAACAAGCATTATTTGTGAAAATCTTACTAGACTACAGTTTATGTTTTTTAAAAAGATCCACACATAATACACAGGATTTACTGACTCACACTTTCAGTCTGAGCCAATAGGGTGGCACAAATTCCAAATGATAATTCATTCCAAAGCTGCATTTATGGAATATAAGTAACTTCATAATTAGATGAAAAATGAAGGCAACCAAAAAAACCTAAAGAATTTTCTATTTCAAAGGTCAATGACTTGGGATATTTTACAATTTTTTCCATCTCTCTCCTCAACAAACCCAGTAATTACAGAGATATGATGTGAATTATTGAATGAAAAATGTATACTTCATAATTATATTTTAAATTTATAGCTTATTTTTATTATGTTAGACAACAAAAAGTATATATTCATATGTATTAAGTTATTACTCTTTTGAGAGTTGGAACATATAGAAAACATAGAAAGACAAATTATTTACTCCTGTGGGCCAAAAAAAAAAAAAAAAAAAACCACCTGACATTTTTTGACACACATCCTGGATTCTCCTAGGTCAACAAATAAAATGAAATCCCATTCTGATAAAATGAAATCCCATTCTGATGTTGCTTTTAGTCCTGCCTCTTAGATAAAACATCAGATATTTTGTCAAAACTTATATCACAAGACGCTAAAATGGCTGTTATTTATGCCAAAATAGGACTGGTGTTGAAACTGAAACTCCAATACTTTGACCACTTGATGTGAAGAGCTGACTCATTGATAAAGACCCTGATGCTGGGAAAGACTGAGGGCAGGAGGAGAAGGGGACGACAGAGGATGAGATGGTTGGATGGNGACGCTAAAATGGCTGTTATTTATGCCAAAATAGGACTGGTGTTGAAACTGAAACTCCAATACTTTGACCACTTGATGTGAAGAGCTGACTCATTGATAAAGACCCTGATGCTGGGAAAGACTGAGGGCAGGAGGAGAAGGGGACGACAGAGGATGAGATGGTTGGATGGCATCACCGACTCAATAGACATGAGTTTGGGTAAACTCCTGGAGTGGGTGATGGACAGGGAGGCCTGGCGTGCTGCAGTTCATGGGGTGGCAAAGTGTTGGACACGACTGAGCAAACGAACTGCACTGAACTGAATCTGTGAGACTGGTATCAGTATGTGAAGTTCAAGTCCAAGGGACATAGGAGACCTCCCTGTAGCCTGCATGTCACTAATAAGAGAAGCAGATTAGGAAAGCAGTTGTTAAGGATAGAGGAAGCACTGCTTCCATGACTTTGCTGGGTTTTTAACAGTGACTGTGAATCTAACTTACTCAATGTGGGTCACTTAACAGATAGAACCTCAGAGTGCAGTAACTATCATCTGGATTTCGACTTACTGTAGGCAATATATCAGTGAAGGTAGATGATGAAAAGACATTGAAAGCTACAAGCATTTCCTGCCTTTTCTAGTCCTGCCTCTTAGATGAGACATCAGATATTTTGTCAAAACTGATATCACAAGAGGCTAAAATGGCTGTTATTTATGCCAAAATAGGACTGGTGTTGAAGCTGAAACTCCAGTACTTTGACCACTTGATGCGAAGAGATACTCAGGATACAAAACAAAAATAAACATATATACAGAAGAGAGCTTTATTATTAGATTTAACATATTAATGACATATTTTTCAAAATAATGAAAATTTCACAAACATTTATTGAGTGACTGCTACATGTAAGTTACCATGTCAGACCTTTGGAAGATATATAAATGATGACAACATAGCCATACAAAGGAGTTGTGAGTGTGTCAACAAATGTTTGTTCATTGGAATGTAAATTAAACATAATTTATTGAAGTGAAAAATAGTTGCATATATATTATACCACTAAGCAAAATATGATTTTAAAAAATCCATGACAGATCCAAAATGTGAATTTGTATTAAAATACCAGGATAAAATCTTGAATGGAGGAATCACAGTTTCATTTAAAAAAAAATCTTTATTTTATTTCTGTTAGAACTTTCATATAAATAGGATATGGAGGAAAAAAACTGAGAATGCAAGAAGCAAACCAAAAAGTATAAAATGAGTTTAGGAAAAGATCAACAGTTTGGAGAATAACTTCACCAGGGGAATAACTTGACAATGGGAATAACTTAACCAGGATTTTCTTAATAGAACTTTCCTTTTAATGGAGAGATAGATGATAAGCAGCTAAAAACATATGTTGAATTATAGATGGTGATAAGCACTAAGAAGAAAAATAAAAGCCAGCTGGACAGAAAAAGACTAAGTAAAAAAGGGCAGGACAGTCACTAAATACGTCTGGGAGTGTTATTTTGGAGCATATAACATTTAAGTACAATCAAAATAAAATGAAAGTACAAGTCACATAAAGTCTTGGGGAAGAACATTTCTAGACAAGGAAAAAGTAAGGGCAAAGAACCTGATTAATTATAGATGGTGATAAACACTAAGAAGAAAAATAAAAGTCAGCTGGACAGAAAAAGACTAAGTAAAAAAGGGCAGGACAGTCACTAAATACGTCTGGGAGTGTCATTTTGGAGCATATAACATTTAAGTACAATCAAAATAAAATGAAAGTACAAGTCACATAAAGTCTTGGGGAAGAACATTTCTAGACAAGGAAAAAGTAAGGGCAAAGAACCTGATTTGGGAATAAGTAAGAATTACAGTCAGAATGTCTGTGTTTTGGAAACAGAATAACAAAATTCCAAAAATTAGAGGCTCTATCCTGCAAGTGGGGAAGATGAGTACAGTACAGTGAGTTTGGAAGAAAGGTAAAAGTCAATTTTGTGTATATTTAGGTTTTAGATGTGTCTGAGGCATTCAAATGGAAATGTTTATAAGCTATTGGGAAGACTCTGGAGCTCAACACAGGGTCAAGACTGAAATTCTACCCTTGGTAGAGTGTAATAGCTAATGATATGTGCTTGGGAGACTGCCAGAATTTGAATCCCTGAGCTACTATGTACTAGTTTTACAAAAATGGCCAAGATACCATATTTCTTTAGTACTCAGTTTCATTGTGTGCATGCTCAATCATGTCTGACTCTTTACAACCCTATGGACTGTACCCACCAGGCTCCTTTGTCTGTGGGTTTTCCTAGCAAGAATACTGGAGTGGGTTGCCATTTCATCTTCTAGGGGATCTTCCCCACCCAGGGATAGAACCCAGGTCTTCTGTGTTTCCTGCATTGCAGGCAAATTCTTTACCACTGAACCACTGGGGAAGTCCCACTCAGTTGAATTACCAGCCATTAATTATAACAGTGTTTATTATCTGTTATTATTATCATTATTATTATTGATAAATGATGATTAAAGCCATGTGACTAGATGAGACAATCTGGGAAGTAAGTATATGGAAAAAAGAGCACAGGACCCTGGAAATCTCTCATTTTAGAGGTCAGGAAAAGATGGATTGGGCAATAAAGTTGAAAAATAGAGTCTCAGTGTAATAGGAGGGAGATCAGTAGTGCTGTGTTGTCAAAGAGAAAAAAAAATTGTTTTGAGAAGAAATGGTTGGTGGTTGAAAATTGTTGAGAGTATGAGTAAAACAAGGGATGAGAATTATCTGAAGGCTTGGATCAGCAGGATAGATTCATTGGCATCTTGGACAAAAGTGATTTCAGTTCAGTACAGGGAATGAAAGGTCTAGTAGAGTCGTTTATGGTTGAACACGAGACAAGGTAGTAAAGATCAAGTGTAGATGCAACTTTGGAATTCTATTCCAAAGGGGAGCACAGGAATTATAAGGTACCTATAGAGTTACATGGCATCAAGGGAGTGCTTTTTCCCTTTAAGACATGAATGTGTCAATAGAAGGATAGAAATGATACAATAAAGAGTAGAAACAAAGTTTCTGAGTTGGTGGTATTAGATGGGATCCAAAGCACATGGGGAAGGGTTGTTTTTAATAGAAACCTTGATAATTTGTGCACTGAACATGTAAAGATGGCCCAAGATTTGCATACTGGGGACTTTTGCTAAAGCTGGTATAAGAAAATGACCATTTTAAAAATTGCTTATATTTTCTTAGTGAAAATAAGGATTGAGACCAACAATAGGAAAGTCTATTCAAATTATAATTTTTAGGTAAATATGAGACTTACCATGTCTCCATAGTTCCTCTGTGTATTCCTAATATTTTTCTACAACTTTCTGAAGTTGATGTAGTTCTGAAGATGATGAAGTTGACAGAAAACAAGATTAGCAGTTCTGAAGATGATGAAATTGATAGAAAACTAGATTAGCAGATGTATACAGGAAGGATATTAGGACAAATTTGCCCAGTAGTACTTTAATGAGAGTATAGATTAAAAAAAATAAAAAAGCATAAGTAGAGGCTAGAAGCATAATTAAGAAATCATTTCCAATCAAATCATTGTTATGGATGCAATTATCCTTAGAAAGAATGCAAAAATAAATGAAGAGAGGACTGGAAAAATTTTTTTGAACAATTCCTCTATTTTGAAATTGTTGTGAAAACAAAATGGAAGGCTGAAACAATGGGCAGAAGGCTAGAAGACAAAATAGTAAGTGATAAAAAGATATCACAATTTTCTATTTTTACTTGAAACCATGGTTTCAAATAAAATTTGTCAATATATCTAGTTTTCAAGATGGTCAAAATGATAAGGAGTATTAACAGGACATTTGGTTATTAATGGTTTAATATAAACTGATATTTCATAAGAAAAGTCATGAAATTAATAAGAACATATATTCTGTATATTTTGTTGTGATTCACAAAACTTTTAGTAAAAATGCCAGAAGTTCAGGAGTTCATGTAAAGAATCAATAGGTGCCAAGAAAGGATAGTTAATCAACATGATTTAAGGCTTCTAAAATTTTCACTGAATGGTTATTAAAAGGCCATAGGAAAAGAAAAAAGAAGTGAACAACCAAAAGCTTAAAAATTGGGGTGTCACCATGTAAATTTTGCATTCAAATTTTTTATATAGTCAGATAGCTAGAATGACAAATTTTGCTTTATCATAAAAAAGTTAAAAAGTTTTCCTACAAGACAAAAATATATTTCATGCTCTGAACTCCAGGCTTGTTACCCTAGAAGGAATGTATATCTTCACTTTTCTCCTGTAGCAAAAAGTGCCTTGCATCAAGGAAGTCTGTAAACTGTCCTTGGTGTTGGTCAGATTAAAGGATTAAAAAAAATAATAACATACTTTACAAGAAAATAATTTAGTGAAATGGGTCATTGTTATTCAGATTAAAAAAAAAAAAAACGAGGATGCATTATATATTGGGTTACATATACTTCAGTTCAGTTCAGTCACTCAATCATGTCCGACTCTTTGTGACCCCATGAATCGCAGCATGCCAGGCCTCCCTGCTCATCACCATCTCCCAGAGTTCACTCAGACTCACGTCCATCGAGTCTGTGATGCCATCCAGCCATCTCACATCCATTGAGTCCGTGATGCCATACAGCCATCTCATCCTCGGTCATCCCCTTTTCCTCCTGCCCCCAATCCCTCCCAGCAAAAGAGTCTTTTCCAATGAGTCAACTCTTCTCATGAGGTGGCCAAAGTACTGGAGTTTCAGATTTAACATCATTCTTTCCAAAGAAATCCCAGGGCTGATCTCCTTTAGAAAGGACTGGTTGGATCTGCTTGCAGTCCAAGGGACTCTCAAGAGTCTTCTCCAACACCACAGTTCAAAAGCATCAATTCTTCGGCACTCAGCCTTCTTCACAGTCCAATTCTCACATTCATACATGACCACAGGAAAAACCATAGCCTTGAATAGACAGACCTTAGTCGGCAAAGTAATGTCTCTGCTTTTGAATATACTATCTAGGTTGATCATAACTTTTCTTCAAGGAGTAAGCGTCTTTTAATTTCATGGCTGCAGCCACCATCTGCAGTGATTTTGGAGACCCAAAAAATAAAGTCGGACACTGTTTCCACTGTTTCCCCATCTATTTCCCATGAAGTGATGGGACCAGATGCCATGATCTTCGTTTTCTGAATGTTGAGCTTTAAGCCAACTTTTTCGCTCTCCTCCTTCACTTTCATCAAGAGGCTTTTTAGCTCCTCCTCACTTTCTGCCATAAGGGTGGTGTCATCAGCATATCTGAGGTTATTGATATTTCTCCCGGCAATCTTGATTCCAGCTTGTGTTTCTTCCAGTCCAGCGTTTCTCATGATGTACTCTGCATATAAGTTAAATAAGCAGGGAGACAATATACAGCCTTGACGTACTCCTTTTCCTATTTGGAACCAGTCTGTTGTTCCATGTCCAGTTCTAACTGTTGCTTCCTGACCTGCATACAGATTTCTCAAGAGGCAGGTTAGGTGGTCTGGTATTCCCATCTCTTTCAGAATTTTCCACAGTTTATTGTGATCCACACAGTCAAAGGCTTTGGCATAGTCAATAAAGCAGAAATAGATGTTTTTCTGGAACTCTCTTGCTTTTTCCATGATCCAGCGGATGTTGGCAATTTGATCTCTGGTTCCTCTGCCTGTTCTAAAACCAGCTTGAACATCAGGGAGTTCACGGTTCACATATTGCTGAAGCCTGGCTTGGAGAATTTTGAGCATTACTTTACTAGCGTGTGAGATGAGTGCAATTGTGCGGTAGTTTGAGCATTCTTTGGCATTGCCTTTCTTTGGAATTGGAATGAAAACTGACCTTTTCCAGTCCTGTGGCCACTGCTGAGTTTTCCAAATTTGCTGGCATATTGAGTGCAGCACTTTCACAGCATCATCTTCCAGGATTTGAAACAGCTCAACTGGAATTCCATCACCTCCACTAGCTTTGTTCTTAGTGATGCTTTCTAAGGCCCACTTGACTTCACATTCCAAGATGTCTGGCTCTAGATTAGTGATCACATCCTCATGATTATCTGGGTCGTGAAGATCTTTTCTGTACAGTTCTTCTGTGTATTCTTGCCACCTCTTCTTAATATCTTCTGCTTCTGTTAGGTCCATACCATTTCTATCCTTTATCGAGCCCATCTTTGCATGAAATGTTCCCTTGGTATCTCCAATTCTCTTGAAGAGATCTCTAGTCTTTCCCATTCTGTTGTTTTCCTCTATCTCTTTGCATTGATTGCTGAAGAAGGCTTTCTTATCTCTTCTTGCTATTCTTTGGAACTCTGCATTCAGATGCTTATATCTTTTCTTTTCTCCTTTGCTTTTCGCCTCTCTTCTTTTCACAGCTATTTGTAAGGCCTCCCCAGACAGCCATTTTGCTTTTTTGCATTTCTTTTCCATGGGGATGTTCTTGATCCCTGTCTCCTGTACAATGTCAGGAACCTCATTCCGTAGTTCATCAGATCCTCTATCAGATCTAGGCCCTTAAATCTATTTCTCACTTCTACTGTAATCATAAGGGATTTGATTTAGGTCATACCTGAATGGTCTAGCGGTTTTCCCTACTTTCTTCAATTTAAGTCTGAATTTGGTAATAAAGAGTTCATGATCTGAGCCACAGTCAGCTCCTGGTCTTGTTCTTGTTGACTGTATAGAGCTCCTCCATCTTTGGCTGCATAGAATATAATCAATCTGATTTTGGTGTTGACCATCTGGCGATGTCCATGTGTAGAGTCTTCTCTTTTGTTTGTTGGAAGACTTAGGTTGTTCAAGAAAACATAAAATCATGTAAACATAAAAAAGTCAGTAAACTGAAAAAGAAAGTGCTGATTTGAGCTGATTCAATGTATAAATTACTTCCTGAAAATTTCTATGATAAAAGCTGCATCTTAAAAGTCAAATTATATATGGTCAAATTAAGCAAAAAAAAGAGAACTATGATTTCTCAGATAGATGTTAAGTTCCTATAAGAAAGCATGATGGCTTCAAAAATTTATCCCAAAGAAAATTGTTGATAGAATGCCATAAGGTGGCTTGAACTATAATTTTTGATAAAGCCCTTAGAGATTCCTATAGCTATTGTGCTAATTTAAAATTCTATGTCCTCAACTAACCCTAGTATATACTGTATATGTATAATACATGTCTTTTAAATAAAAGTACCTTTTATAAAAAAATTCAGAGTGTATACATGGCTCCTTGGAGCTGTGCCAAAAAGTTTTAGGGAGCAGATTTGCAACTTATAAACAGTCAGTAATATGTAATCACAGCTGGGTTATTTTTGTTTTTGTGTGGGAAACCAATAAACAGATATATAAATAAATGTAACTCATGCAATTTCCAATGCAAATCAAAATATTTTTTAAATGATTTCAAGAGAAGGAATAAGATTTTTTGATTAAAGTATAATACTTTAAATAAATTTCAGTCTGTTATGCGATTTTAAAATTATCACTTTATTACAACTCACACAGATTTCAAGAGAAACTTAGGCAGGTGTGTGTTCCCTTTTCATCTTTTGCTCTCATCTGCAGAACATGAGGCGTTAAGTTTTGGGAGAGTCTGAAATAAATGAGAATGGGAAAGGTGCTTCCTCCATCAATTCTGAACATTGTTATGGCGTAGGAGAGAAAAAAAAAGAAAGAACTAACATTTATTGAATCTATTCACTTTTTCATTATTCTTCAAATTCAAAAATAGCATTTCACCATAAAAATCTGGCTATAACTCCTTAGCTTCACACTAAGCTTGTTCTTTTACTCAGATCACTGTGGTTCTAATTGTTGCTAAATGCAGGGAACACTTAGAGTTTATCACACTCAGAATATCAAAGAATGTAACTGTTGATCTCTCCTCTTATGTTATGTTTAAATGTTCATCTTTCCTAAAGTTTTGGGACAGTCTGAAATAAGTGAGAATGGGAAAGGTGCTGCATTTCCCTGTTGTCATGATACCACATGCTCCTGCTACCCTTGTCCTCTAACTGCTTCCCATCTTCATTTGTTGCCCACCTCAAAAAAAAAAAAAAAGAAGGCAATATTGGGTTGGCTAAAAAGGTTCATTGAGCTTTTTCTACTTCCAACCTTTTGGCCAACTCAGTGTACTAAGACTCAGTGTTTACTTATATGCTGAACTAAAATAGTTACAAAAGAAAGAAAGAAAGTGAAGTCACTCAGTTGTGTCCAACTCTTTGTGACCCCATGGACTGTAGCTTACCTGACTCCTCCTCCATCCATGGAATTTTCCAGACAAGAATATGGGAGTGGGTTGCCATTTCCTTCTTTAGGGAATCTTCCTGACCCAGAGATCGAACCCAGGTCTCCTGCATTGCAGGCAGACGCTTTACCATCTGAGACCCCAGGGAAGATAGAAAGTATAAGCTATAGTTATAGCTAGAGACTATTGCAGAGTTTCAGTTACTAAACCCAATGACAACTTCGTATGATATCCCACTAGGTCTATTTTGAAAGAAAGTCTCCATCTTTATCCTGCCATGGCACTCACTATATGTCTCTTTTGTTCAGTTCAGCATATCTAATCCAAAGAGGGCACCCTAAATCAAACTTAACTAGTTACCTTCCTTTATTCCTCCCTCATCTCATCCCTGAAAACAAATCTATCACAATCACAACTCATCTATATTTCATGTCAGGGGAGACATTTCTGTGTCTCTACAAATCCACTTAAGATAATTCTGTTATTTCTTACTTCTCTCAAAACAAGAGGTATTATAATTCTGATGGAACAGTCTAATCTGCTGATTGACCCTTGTTCACTAACTGACAAAATTCCTCTACATGATCAAAAGTGATACCTTCTGATTCCTCTTTTTACTTATTTATTTTTCATTTGTGTTAAGATCTTATTCCTTGCTTTGGGTTCCTTTGCCTTACAGACAGCTAATAATATCAGTTCAGTTCAGTTCAGTCACTCAGTCACGGCCAACTCTTTGTGACCCCATGGACTGCAGCACGCCAGGCTTCCCTGTCCATCACCAACTCCCAGAGTTTACTCAATCTCATGTCCATTGAGTTGGTAATGCCATTCAACCATCTCATCCTCTGTCATCCCCGTCTCCTCCTCCTTTCAATTTTTCCCAGTGTCGCTCTTTTCAAATGAGTCAGTTCTTTGCCTCAGGTGGCCAAAGTATTGGAGTCTCAGCTTCAGCATCAGTCCTTCCAATGAATATTCAGGACTGATTTCCTTTAGGATGAACTGTTGGATTTCCTTGCAGTCCAAGGGACTCTCAAGAGTCTTCTCCAACACCACAGTTCAAAAACATCAATTCTTTGGCGCTCAGCTTTCTTCACAGTCCAACTCTCACATCCATACATGACTACTGGAAAAATCATAGCTTCGACTAGGCAGAGCTTTGTTGGCAAAGTAATGTCTCTGATTTTAATATGCTGTCTAGATTGGTCATAACTTTTCTGCCAAGGAGCATTTTTTAATTTCATGGTTGCAGTCACCATCAGCAGTGATTTTGGAGCCAAAAATTAAAGTCTATCACTGTTTTCATTGTTTCCCCATCTACTTGCATGAAGTGATTGGAACAGGTGCCATGATCTTAGTCTTCTGAATGTTGAGCATTAAGCCAACTTTTTCACTCTCCTCTTTCACTTTCATCAAGAGGCTCTTTAGTTCTTAATTTTCTGCCATATGGGTGGTCATCTGCATATCTGAGGTTACTGATATTTCTCCTGGAAATCTTGTGCTTCATCAGTCCAACATTTCTCATGATGTACTCTGCATAAAACTTAAATAAGCAGGGTGACAATATGCAACCTTGATGTACTCCTTTCCCTATTTGGAACAAGTCTATTCCATGTCCAGTTCTAACTGCTGTTTCTTGACCTGTACACAGATTTCTCAGGAGGCAGATAAGGTAGTCTGGTATTCCTATCTCTTGAAGAATTTTCCACAGTTTGTGGTGATCCACACAATCAAAGGCTTTGGCAGGTAGCACTGTAACATGGTTGTGTTTGAACTCAAGGGAATTTAAGATACATAGAACCAAAACTGAACTCTCAATTTTCTTTCATAATTTTGTGCTCCTCTCTCTTTTTTCCCCCTAAGTAAATGTCACCACCAATAGTCCAGTGCTCATGAGAATCTTGGCAATAATCCTTTTGACTTTTGATCCCTTCTTCTGTTTCCATTTTTAATTAACCCATGGGTCTTACAGTATAGAATTTATCTCCTTAATATATATTAAAATATTTATTCCCTCTTCTATAGCCACTTATTTTAAGTGATCAGTTTCCTTAGTCTTTATTATTGAAATCCTCTTTCAATTTGTCTCTCTAATTCCATGCCAGCCCTACTCTGATCTAACAGTGAGAATGAGATTCATTATCACATGAAATGACATTCTACTGGTAAAAGCAAAAAGAAAGAAGGGAGATAAGGAGAATAGATGGAAAAATCAGTACTGCCTATGAGTGCCTGAGTGTTAACTTGTTTCAGTTTTGTCTGACTCTGTGATACTTTAGACTGTAGCCAACCAGGCTCCTCTGTCCATGGGTTTCTCCAGGCAAGAATACTGGAATTGGTTGCCATGCCCTTCTCCAGGGGAATTTCCTGATCCAGTAATTGATTCCACATCTTTTATGGCTCCTGCAGTGAGAGGAAGGTTCTTTACCACTAGCATCACATGGAGCTGCCCAGAGTCCCTTTCAATTCTCCTTGAAAACTGGCTAAATCTTTTCCCCTAAACTATTCTATTTTTTTTTTCAAAATCTTGCTATACAAAGCAAATAACAATTACTATGTACTAATATTTTGATTTTTTTCTGAATTGAGAGACATTTTGATGGACTTTTGAAATGATTCCAAGTTACAGTCTTACTTAATGTCTTGCTCGAAAATCAGATACTGAGTTTTCTAGCCTGTTATGTTTTATCTGTCACATCACTTTCACTGGACTGCTGAAACAGTGCAACAAATATTATATTTAGTTATGATGATGACAGTTCAAGATTCAATTCTTTATTATTAAGATAAAACTAATTGCTATAACAAATAGGCCCCCTCCATATAATAATGATTCAAATAACATAGAAGTTTATTTACTATTAATGTAAAGTTAAAAAGAGTTCCTGAGTAGGCAGTGGAAGATTTCCTCTATCAGGTGCTTCAGGGGCTCAGAACTTTTTTCTGATTTAAAGGATTTTCCATCTTTTGAGAATTTTTTATCTGCATCTAGATAGCATAAGGATAAAGACATATTGTATATATCACACCTTCTATGGAATACCTTGGCCTAGAAAAGACATGCAGAGTTTCCACTCTCATACCATTGTTGGAAACTCAGCTACATGATGCCATCTACTCTAATAGTGTCTGAGAATCATTCTATTGCTCTCTGTTCAGAAAAAAAAAAAAAGTAGATACATAATAGTTTTGCTTGAAAAAGTGAGCAGGCACTTGATCAAGGAAGATACTGTAACTTTTACAGTAATCTTTAGTAAGCTAAAAAGTTTTGTTACTTACAAATTGAACATAGAGGGGAAAAAATACACCCAGGATGATAAATTAAACCCCCCCTCCTGCCACTACACTCCAAAAAAAAAAAGTCCAGAAAGGAGAGAAAATGAAAAATAAAAGATGGGACAAATATAACTAACAAAATAAGATAGAGTAAATCTAACAGTATTTGCATTAAATATAAATGTATGAAAATTTCTAATTAAATGATAGTTTATGAGATTTAATTTAAACATATATGTCCAGGCACACATCCAATAAGACTATGAGTAGTTATAACAGTCACACTAAAACAAAAGGATGTAAAAAGGTTAAAACCAAAAACAATATAAAAAGTGTATAATATGGAAATAGAAAAGAGATTTGTCAAAACTATTGGAATATTATGGGGTTGGTGAAATAGGAAAAGGAGTACGTCAAGGCTGTATATTGTCATCCTGCTTATTTAACTTATATGCAGAGTATATCATGAGAAATGCTGACTGGAACAAACACAAGCTGGAATCAAGATTGCCGGGAGAAATATCAATAACCTCAGATATGCAGATGACACCACCCTTATGGCAGAAAGTGAAGAGGAGCTAAAAAGCCTCTTGATGAAAGTGAAGGAGGAGAGCGAAAAAGTTGGCTTAAAGCACAACAGTCAGAAAACGAAGATCATGGCATCCAGTCCGATCACTTCATGGGAGTTAGATGGGGAAACGGTCCAAAATCACTGCAGATGGTGATTGCAGCCATGAAATTAGAAGACGCGTACTCCTTGGAAGAAAAGTTATGACCAACCTGGATAGTATATTCAAAAGCAGAGATATTACATTGCCGTCTAAGGTCCGCCTAGTCAAGGCTATGGTTTTTCCTGTGGTCATGTATGGATGTGAAAGTTGGACTGTGAAGAAAGCTGAGCGCCGAAGAATTGATGCTTTTGAACTGTGGTGTTGGAGAAGACTCTTTGAGAATCGCTTGGACTGCAAGGAGATC
>SJYX01011869.1:63963-77324 GCA_006410675.1 Oreotragus oreotragus
AGAAGGGGACGACTGAGGATGAGATGGCTGGATGGCATCACTGACTCGATGGACATGAGTCTGAGTCAACTCCGAGAGATGGTGATGAACAGGGAGGCCTGGCATGCTGCGATTCATGGGGTTGCAAAGAGTCGGACACGACTGAGTGACTGAACTGAAGTGAACTGAACTGAACAACAAGTTTTCATGAACAGTGAGCCTAAAATAGATTATGTAATTTGTCCAAATCCACAGAACTAATAGTAATGAAGTCCTAAGTCTGCTTAACTCCACACAGAAGAAAGGAGAGAAATGAAAGCCAAAATACTATGGACAAGTCACTTGGTATTCCTCTTTTACAGATTAGAAATCTGCACTTTAATAAAATTTGCTAAAGTTTCTGTGGATAGTATTTAAATTTATCTCTTATTAATGAAATGCCTTAAGCTCTTAACCATTGGTGCATGCCAATTTTATTGAATTAAAATCTCTCATTTTTTTAATTTCCTGCTATTTTAGAAAATGGTTGATCTGAAGAAGATTTTGTAGCAATTTGAAAATTCAGCTTATCTCCTATTGTTCCTCCTGTTGGTCCTCTTAAAACAGAATACCAGCTAAATTAATTAACTGATTTTTGCAGGGAAGTAAGTAGTCAATAAATATTGCTTAACTGCTACTTTTAAACAAAGTCTAACCATATTGCTGCTGCTGCTAAGTCACTTCAGTCGTGTCCGACTCTGTACAACCCCATAATCGGCAGCCCAGCAGGCTCCCTCGTCCCTGGGATTCTCCAGGCAAGAACACTGGAGTGGGTTGTCATTTCCTTCTCCAATGCATGAAAGTGAAAAGTGAAAGGGAAATCTCTCAGTCATGTCCGACCCTTAGCATGGACTGCAGCCTACCAGGCTCCTCCATACATGGGATTTTCCAGGCAAGAGTACTGGAGTACTGGAGTACAACTAGCATCAAAGAGGATGAGTGAGCATGAAGAAAGAGTATATATAATATAGGTTCAGAAATTATTATTTAAGAGATCAGAATTTTAGACAAAGTGTTTAGATTTTAAAATTGGATTTATATGTCTATGCCAATGAATAAAAGGAGTATGGGAGTGGATACTGAATAAAGTTGAACAGTATAAAAATAAAGTAACTAAATACACCATTTTAAGTGGTACTCAACATCTCTTGAGTTCTATTAACAGTAATTCCTTGGTTTGTGAAAATGAGGGACAAACTATTGGAATAAATACTTCAGTAACCCCTTATAATTTTACAGTGGAAGTGAGAAATAGATTTAAGGGACTAGATCTGATAGATAGAGTGCCAGATGATAACGGATGGAGTTAGTAACATTGTATAGGAGACAGGGATCAAGATCATCCCCAAGAAAAAAAAATGCAAAAAAGCAAAAAGGCTGTTTGAGGAGACCTTACAAAAACCTGTGAAAAGTAGAGAAGTGAAAAGCAAAGATCTACCCATTTGAATGCAGAGTTCCAAAGAATAGCAAGGAGAGATAAGAAAGCCTTCCTCAGAGATCAGTGCAAAGAAATAGAGGAAAACAATAGAATGAGAAAGACTAGAGATCTCTTCAAGAAAATTAGACATACCAAGGGAAAATTTCATTAAAAGATGGGCTCGATAAAGGACAGAAATCGTAAGTACCTAACAGAAGCAGAAGATATTAAGAAGAAGTGACAAGAATACACAGAAGAACTGTACAAAAAAGATCCTCATGAGCCAGATGATCATGATGGTGTGATCACTCACCTAGAGCCAGACATACTAGAATGTGAAGACAAGTGGGCCTTAGGAAGCATCACTATGAACAAAGCTAGTGGAGGTGACAGGATTCCAGTGGAGCTATTTCAAATCCTGAAAGATGATGCTGTGAAAGTGCGACATTCAATATGCCAGCAAATTTGGAAAACTCAGCAGTGGCCACAGGACTGGAAAAGGTCAGTTTTCATTCCAATCCCAAAGAAAGGCAATGCCAAAGAATGCTCAAACTACCACACAATTGCACTCATCTCACACGCTTGTAAAGTAATGCTCAAAATTCTGCAAGTCAGGCTTCAGCAGTACATGAACTGTGAACTTCCCTATGTTCAAGCTGGTTTTAGAAAAAGCAGAGAAACCAGAGATCAAATTGCTAACATCCGCTGGATCCTCAAAAAAGCAAGAGATTTCCAGAAAAATATTTATTTCTGCTTTATTGACTATGCCAAAGACTGTATGGATCACAACAAACCGAAAAATTCTGAAAGAGATGGGAATACCAGACCACCTGATCTGCCTCTTAAGAAACCTGTATGCAGTTCAGGAAGCAACAGTTAGAACTGCACATGGAAGAACAGACTGGTTCTGAATAGGAAAAGGAGTACATCAAGGCTCTCCACTGTCACTCTGCTTATTTAACTTCTATGCAGAATACATCATGAGAAATGCTGGGCTGAAAGAAGCACAAGCTGGAATCAAGATTGCCAGGAGAAATATCAGTCACCTCAGATATGCAGATGACACCACCCTTATCTAAAGAGCCTTTTGATGAAATTGAATGAGGAGAGTGAAAATGTTGATTTAAAGCTCAACATTCAGAAAACTAAGATCATGGCATCCAGTTCCATCACTTCATGGCATATAGATGGGGAAACAGTGGAAACAGTGACTGACTTTATTTTCTTGGTCTCCAAAATCACTGCTGATGGTGACTGCCATGAAATTAAAAGACCCTTACTTCTTGGAAAGTAAGTTATGACCAACCTAGACAGTGTATCAAAAAGTGGAGACATTGCTTTGCCAACAATGGTCTGTCTAGTCAAGGCTATGGTTTTTCCAGTAGTCATGTATGGATGTGAGAGTTGGACTGTGAAGAAAGCTGAGCGCCGAAGAATTGATGCTTTTGAACTGTGGTGTTGGAGAAGACTCTTGAGAGTCCCTTGGACTGAAAGGAGATCCAACCAGTCCGTCCGAAAGGAGACCAGTCCTGGGTGTTCATTGGAAGGACTCATATTGAAGCTGAAACTCCAATACTTTGGCCACCTGCTGCAAACAGCCGACTCATTTGAAAAGATCCTGATGCTGGGAAAGATTGTGGGCAGGATGAGACGGGGATGATAGAGGATAAGATGGTTGGATTGGCATCACCAACTCAATAGACATGAGTTTGGGTAAACTGGAGTTGTTGATGGACAGGGAGGCCTGGCATGCTGCAGTTTATAGGGTCGCAAAGAGTCGGACACAACAGCAACTGACTGAACTGAACCCCAGTTAGAGATGAGGTAATCCTGGAACTGGTGCCAGAAATGTTCACTTTGAGTTCCCAAACTTTTAAAATTTATGGCCCTACATATCTGACCTATTACATTGTAGGGGGCTTTGGACAATTAAACTACCTTAAATCTTGAGTTCCTAATCTCTGAAAGAGAGATGCCTACAGGTTGCAAAGTCCAAATGCTGTTACAATAGCAATGTCAGCCATATCCACTCATTATATCATTTTCTACCTATATGAAAAAAACCTAAACTGTTTTTGGTTTCTTTGAGTTTGACTTTGTCTAAAGGCCATGGTTCATTCATCCACTGGTTACTTAAACTGAAAGACAGATATGAAAGGAAAAATCACATCCTGTGCTAAAGTCTTCGGTGCAGACTGTTTTTAGACTCTGTTTACTAATTCAAACAGATTTAATAGTTTCATTAGTAAAAAAACCTGACATGTTCACATGTCAAACTACTACCTGAAGGAAGTGGGCAGTGGAGAGGAGAGTGGTCCCATGAGTGGAGATAGAGTTCAGAGGAAGATATTATATATTCTTTTGTAACCAATGAAAGACTGAGTTAACAGTAAAGTCTGTGGCCGGGAGAAAGAACAATGTTAATAAGGACCTAAACCAAGATTATAGAAAAAACAATAGCTTAGATTATTCTAGCCAGTCACATGTAATTAAAAATTACACACACACACACACACACACACACACACACACACATATATAACCAAAATATCAATATGTACTTATTAGAGTATTAGAATATATATATTCTAATAGGATTTTCCAGGTGGTGCTAGTGGTAAAGAACTCACCTGCCAATGCAAGAGATGTAAGAAATGCAGGTTCTATTTCTGGGTTGGGAAAATCCCCTGGAGGAGGGCATCAAAACCCACTCCACTATTCTTGCCTGGGGAATCTCATGGACAGAGGAGACTGGGGGCTACCGTACATAGGGTCACAAAGAGTTGGACACTACTGAAATAAGTTAGCATATATATATGTATATATATATATAATAGCTAAATATTGATATTTTGGTGTTAAAAAAGGGGACATATGTATACCTGTGGCTAATTTGTGTTGACGTTTGACAGAAACCAACGCAATTCTGTGAAGCGATTATCCTTCAATTAAAAAAAATCTACAATATACTTATATCAGTGAGAAGAACTTGATTTCACATTTTCTAGGTAGGACAACATAAAATGAAACTTAGTTCTAAGAGGTCTGTTTGTATATTGCTGTTAATCATGTTTTAATTTATAAGGTTAATTATTATTAAGTACAAGTACTTTGTCCAGCTCTACTGTTAATTCAAGGACGTTGGACCAGGTAATATAAATATAATTATGTGCTTAATCCATGCTAAATGCCTTGTTAAGCACTTTACATGCAGTATCTCCTTTAATTCTTAAAACAACTTATATCACATAGGTATTTCAGTCCTATGTTATTGTTGAACAAATTGAGCGTGGGGTGGTATATTGTGGAACTTAATTACCTTGCCTAAGACCACAAGGCTGGTATTTGACAAAGGCATTTCCAACTTCTAAGCCCAAACTCTTAATCAATATATTGTATTACTTTAAGTGGCTCATTATTTCAGATATGTTGCCACTCTAACAATTTACATATTCCCTAAGAATTTTTGTGGCAGCTATTATTATTATGAGTCAGACATGACTGAGTGACTTCACCTTCACTTTTCACTTTCATGCATCAGAGAAGGAAATGGCAACTTACTCCAGTGTTCTTGCCTGGAGAATCCCAGGGGCGTAGGAGCCTGGTGGGCTGCCATCTATGGGGTCACCCAGAGTCAGACACGACTGAAATGACTTAGCAGCAGCAGCAGCAGCAGCAGCAAATGAAAGGAAAAACATTCTGATCAAAACAATTGAGCAAGCCCCATTTGGCCAGAATGAGTGAATAACGCCAGGTGTGACTTTGTTTACCCAGCTGTCATAAGTGGCTACAACTGAAATGTGATCCTCTACTTGGCAAAATATTACATAATTTAAATATGTGTGGAGAAAACCTATTAAAAGGTGAATTATTCACCAAGAGAACAGAAATTCTCTTTCCTCTTACTATTCTTCTTTTAACAAACTGTCACACTAAGCTTAACCATTCTTCCAAAACATGAAAGCAAGCCCTTTTGTGCAATTTTCAAACACTTCCACAAATGAATAGACGTAGCACCATGTCATGAAGTCTTGCCAATTTACAATGCCTACATTACTTCACAATAATATATTTTTTATTAAAAGCTATTTTATTGCCTCTTTACAATTTTCAACGTGCATTTCTCTTCCCATTATAAAAAGCTGTAATGTTCAGAAAAAGGTGTCAGCTGAAGTGCAGGTTGTAAGGGTTCCAGTTTTCAGTGAACATAACAAACCACACTGATCACAACTTTGTGTGGGGAAAATCCTCTGGAGAAGTACTTTCTGCATATGTTTAAATATTATTCATAATGGAAACTCTTTTCTATAAAAATGCTTTAAGATAATATGATTGACTATTACCATGTGAATACTTATTTTAAGCATAGCCTTTTATAATCACATATATTCTTTACCCTTATCCATTTTATTTTTCACTTGGTAAAAATGAACAAAATACAAAATTCAGGGTAATTTTCTCATTCACATTAGCAAGAGAACAATGGCAAGCGGCTTTGAACTGCTCTTTCATCTGGCATTTCAGTTACTGTTTAGATTAACAGGTATAATAGTCGAAATTTGCTGGGCCAGAGTTTAGTGGAGCTCAGCACTGCTCCTTTCTGAAAAGACCCATCCACCTATGGACAAAGCCTCCTGTCTGTTACCATGGCCCTGAATAAAGTGACTGATGAGCATCCGAGTCTGTTTCAAGTTGCAAAAAGGAAGAACTTATATTCCAGTTAACTACGCTGTCTCTTCCTGATACGAATTATGCCAGCTGAGATAATCAATAACTTATCAGGCTGCCGAGAGCCCATTAGCATGTGGTTAACATGCTAGTGTTCACAGCAGTATTCTTCAATGTGGGAAGTGGCCCTCTGGTATAACACACTTCAATAGTCTAAGCTCAATAATAATAACTCTTGTTTAACAAGACATTAGATTGACTCTTATAAATTAGAAGATTGTTTTCATGATCTATGTAATCTGCTCTATTAATAAAAATAGAACTGAAGGCTCTTGGCACAATTCATTTCTCACTTCTACTTACAAGTGGGCTCTAAATATAAGGAATCAGGCTTGCCCAATTAATCACAGCCCTGAACAACGTGTCTACCTGAAGAGAATGTAAAACCTCTGCTAGTAGAAAGTTTAATTTAAGCCCTAGGGCTAAATTAAAGAGCTTTTCAAATACAGAGATTATTGTCTGGTAATAGCAAAACACAATTATGTTTTTTTAAAATTCCATTTTAGGAAATTATTTTCAGAAACAAAGAAACATAGCAATTTGCTAAATCATTTGAAAGGGGTTGACTCATTGCTGTCACATTTTAGCATGAATAAGAAAATGGCAAGAAGAAATAAAAACAGTGCAGTAAGAAGTCATTAAGATCCAATGATTTTTTTGTTTGTTTGTTTGCATCCTCTGAGTGACAAAGACAAGGTTTTACATCTGATGTCTGTGTACTAACTGAATTTTCCACTGTCTACTCTTAAATGCAATTCTGATTGTGTAGCCGTAAGAAAGAAAAGCTAGGTGAATGAGCAGGATGCAGTGTTTCATGTACTGTTCCCACTTTGGGATTGTCATATTGCATCTGTGGGATTGAATCTTTTAAGGAGTTGTCAAATTTAATTGGTGAATTTGCACAGTTCTGGCTTACTGAATATATCATAACACCAAGATTTTTTTCTTTTATCACTTTATGTTAACTCCATGATTTAAATATTCCCATCTGTGAACAAAGCCTACAGAATAAAGAAAACAGCTTTAGTAAATTAAAATCTTAACTGATAAACAATTTGAAGATTTTAACATTGTCAATTTGATATTTGCAATGCACAAAATTTGATATTTGATATATTTTTCTTTTCTTGTGACAGATATTGTATTTTGTACATGTTCAGTATAACAGAATGTCCTATAAACACTTCAGTAGGTTTAAAGACTATAAAAAAAGTATAGTAAAATCTATAATATCAACAATAAAGTCTCCCAGCCCTTCCAAGAATAAGGATAAATGCTTCAAATAAATATTCAAATGGAATCTAACTTTTTTTCTTACCTATGAATCATGCATTGTCTAAGAACTAATACTCTTCTCTCTTTCCATCTACTAAAGTTGCGCTCACTGCCTTACACATCCAAACTCTTCTTCTTCTTTTTAAAAAATATTTGTGCCTTCTCTTCAGATCTTAGCTAAAACACAACTTCCACAGAAGTAGAGAGAAGCTTCACAAACATCCTAAGTGGACCCCCTCCAGTTAGTCCCCAAAGTGTTTTCCCTTCAAATAGTTATAAAAAATTATAATCTTCTATTTACAATTTGGTTTCTCCATATACTATGTGTATATTTACAAATTGTGCATTCCATAAAGACAGAGACGATGGTTTTGTTTTGTTTTCTTTTTGTTTGTTTCAGTCAGTGCAGAACCAGCCTCTGGTGCATTGCTGGGAGGTAGTGGCGGTGGTAGTGAAAGGGAGAGAAAGAGGACAAGAAGGAGGAATAATAAACTCATTTAATAAGAAACTAGTACTTATAACAGCTAAAATTTCCTGAACTTTTTTGTCAAGCACTGTGCAAGGGGATTTGCACTATCTCATTTAGTTGTTCCTTGGCAATAGATATTATCTAATGTTGACAGAAGGAGATTTGAGGTTGAGAGGTTAAATAGCTTATACAGGGACATCAAATTACTTAAGTTGGTGCCAGGATTCAAACCCTGGACATCCCACTCCAGAGCTCACATGAATGAGCTTGTTAAATAAATGAGTGGATGTATAAATAAAGGAGGCAAGTAGGAAAGGAGGAAGGAAGGAAGAAAGAGAGAAAGAAAGAAGAGAGGCATCCTACCTATACCAAAAAGTGACATGCTGAAAATTATTATTTTAATGAGAATTCTGACCAGTCAAATATCTAGCATCTTTTGTAACCTACACCTTTTTAAACTATAGGTTTTGAGGATAAGAAGTTGTAAAACTTGCCAAATAATGGTTTCAGGTGAAATAATCCTCTTAACAAAGCTATCTTTGTTCACAATGACTCTCATAGACCACTTTTGAGAATAAACGTTGTGAATACCTAACAATAAAGCAACTATACACACTGAGAAAATCAGAATTGAAAGAGACACGTGTACCCCAATGTTCATTGCAGCACTGTTTGTAATAGCCAGGACATGGAAGCAACCTAGATGTCCATAAGCAGATGAATGGATAAGAAAGCTGTGGTACATATACACAATGAAGTATTACGCAGCCATTAAAAAGAATACATTTGAATCAGTTCTAATGAGGTGGAGGAAACTGGAGCCTATTATACAGAGTAAAGTAAGCCAGAAAGAAAAACACCAATACAGTATACTAACACATATATATGGAATTTGGAAAGATGGTAACGATAACCCTGTATGCGAGACAGCAAAAGAGACACAGATGTATAGAACGGTCTTTTGGACTCTATGGGAGAGGGAGAGGGTGGGATGATTTTGGAGAATGGCATTGAAACATGTATAATATCATGTATGAAACGAATCACCAGTCTAGGTTTGATGCATGATACTGGATGCTTCGGGCTGGTGCACTGGGATGACCCAGAGGGATGGTATGGGGAGGAAGGAGGGAGGGGGGTTCAGGATGGGGAACATGTGTACACCCGTGGCGAATTCATGTTGATGTATGGCAAAATCAATACAATATTGTAAAGTAATTAACCTCCAATGAAAATAAATAAATTTATATTTAAAAAAGTATAATAGTAAATATGCAAAATAAATCATTCAAAAGAAAAAAAAAAGCAACTATATTTAGTTCATTAAAACCATAAGATAGGTGGAATGTTTCAGCCCAGACGTGAAGGCTGCAATGATAACAAATCTTAATATTGGATCATTGTGTGTCAGTTGTGTCAATTCTGCACTAAACCCTTTACTTCTGTGTGCTGCTGCTACTGCTGCTAAGTCGCTTCAGTTGTGTCCAACTCTGTCACCCCATAGACGGCAGCCCACTAGGCTCCTTCGTCCCTGGGATTCTCCAGGCAAGAACACTGGAGTGGGTTTCCATTTCCTTCTCCAATGCATGAAAGTGAAAAGTGAAAGTGAAGTCGTTCAGTCGTGCCGGACTCTTCGCGACCCCATGGACTGCAGCCCACCAGGCTCCTCCGTCCATGGGGTTTTCCAGGCAAGAGTACTGGAGTGGGGTGCCATTGCCTTCTCCTTTACTAATGTATGTTCTCCTGTAATTCTGAGTCCTAGGAGGTGAGCACAGAATAATAGGGCCAGTGAGACTTGGTCTTGGGATTCTGATGCAGACATTCTGATTTCGGAGCTACTGGCTTTAAGAAGTCACTCTCTAGTGATCTTGGACCATTTCTTTGTAAAGTGTGATGCCATGGAAATAAAGGGGATTGTAAGAAACTGAGAAGTTTACAGGTAGGCATTGTATGTTCGTTGCCTCAATGAATTCTCTCAACAACTTGCAACTTATTTATTTGACAAGTGGGAAAATGAAACTCATAGAAGCTGAACAATTTGCTGAAGTTTCCCTAGCCAGTAAAAGGCAGAAATAGGATATGATCCCAGGCTTTTGTGTTTACAAAAACCATAGTCATTTTAAGAAAACCATACTATTTCCTGAAGTTTAGTGTCTACTGTAGTCATTAACAGAGAGGAGAAACAGCTGTTGCTTCCTATAGTATTTTTACACTCCAGTTGAATCTTTTGAATGCTAATTCTGGCATAACACTGAGTGGCTGAAACACTCATTTTCAGAATTCATTTCAGTGAATTCACTCATTTTCAGAATGGTTATTTTCTTTAGATACATGATAAATGCCAGTTTAGAAACTGCTATAAAATGATGGTAATACGGTGCTATCAATGGGTTCTTCTCTTGGGATTGAAAAATTGCAGTTTAAAGGTAAAGAAAAAAAAGTTTCACTTTGAATGTACTCATTCCAAAATATATATATATATATAAATACAGTCATTTTAACAACTAATTATTCATATGTTAATAACAAATGAAGCACCAGTTGAAACATGAATTTTGAAAGATAGGAGTATATATGCACTTATCTGTAAACATAGAAATTTGACCAAAATCTCTTTATAACTAAAGTCCTATAATAATATGAAAAGGATATAGTGTACATAAACTAATAGTCAATAACTGTTTAAGCAGCTCACGATATTCGCCACGAGGTGGTTAAATAGCTAGATCTTGAGCTATTATGGTTTGAAGATATTTAGTGATATAAAAAAGGAAGTGTCATGTGCTGCTGCTGCTGCTAAGTAGCTTCAGTCGTGTCCGACTCTGTGCCACCCCATAGACGGCAGCTCGCCAGGCTCCCCCGTCCCTGGGATTCTCCAAGCAAGAATACTGGAGTGGGTTGCCATTTCCCTCTCCAATGCATGAAAGTGAAAAGTGAAAGTGAAGTCGCTTAGTCGTGTCCGACTCTTTGCGACCCCATAGACTGCAGCCCACCATGCTCCTTCATCCATGGGATTTTCCAGGCAAGAGTACTGGGGTGGGGTGCCATTGCCTTCTCCGGTCATGTGCTAAACATAGGCAAGTTTCTGTCTAAGGATTGTTTTAATGGCTTTGCCATTTTCTTGGATGTCACAGTAACACCAGTTTCATGTTTAATGGAGGATGCACCAAAGTAGAAAGGCTATGAACTTCAACAGTCATCATGATCTTGGCAGCTGGCTCAGATAGTGAAACAGAAAGAAGATTCACAATCCTGAGTTTTCTAGTTCAGGTAGGAAAGAGAAAAGTAGAATTTACACTTAATCTAGTGTAGTGCCCAAGGGAAAGGGGGCTGATGGTTCTTAGCATCAAACATGGCTCTGTGAAATCTGGAGAAGGTGGCTAATCCTGAGAATTCTCCCCGAGACAGGTGAGAGAGGAGTGGAACATACATAGCCATTTTAAAAAAGGATTTGAGAGACTCCCACAATCTCTAGCCAGTTGATTTGGTAAAAATCTTTCCCTGCAAAGTCAGTTCATAAAAACTAGAACAGATGGCTCCCTCACATGAACATACACCAATACAAAGCCACAACAAACATAAAGATTCAGGAAAAATTAATCCATAGCATTCTACCCTAAAGAAATGGATCTCTATCAATTACCTGACCAAAATTCAAAATAATTGTCTTAAGGAAGCTTAGTAAGTTACAATAGAGCGCAGATAGACAACAAAATCAATAAAATGATACATGAACAGAATGAGAATATCAACAAAAGAGAAACTATAAAAATGAACTAAACAGAATTCTGGAGTTGAAGAATACAATAACTGAACTGAAAAATTCAATAGAGAGCTTCACTAACAGACTTGCTCAAGCAAAAGAAAGAATCAGTGAACTTAAAGATAGGTCATTTAAAATTATCCATTCAGAGAAACAGAAATAAATAAAAGAGCAAAGTAGACTGTTGACTTAGAGAAATAGAAGGCAGCAGTGTTGTTCAATCAACACATATTGAAGACTATATTTCTGGAGAATCAATCTTTACATAAAATATTAGCAAGTAAAGACATTAACACAAAATGGTAGGAAATAGGAACCATAGGTCAGAAGAAGATATTCCAGGGAAATTAGACTCACAAAAATGATCCAGATTCAGAACAGCTTCTAAGCTATAATAAGTCAATTATTATTAGTTTCCTGAACAGGAGGTAGACACAACTTTTAAATTCATTTTATATAACTCCCTGTAGAAATATACATTTTATTTATCCATTTGTGATAAATATTTTTATAAATATGACAAGTTCCAAATTAATAGTTTGATTTTTTTTATTCTGATAGAGTACATCTATACAATGAATATAACTAATAATATTTCTGTTTTCAGATATTCAAGGAAATTCTCAAATGATAAACATATAATTTAAAATATTAACTAAAAGATATGTTACAATGGTATACAACTGCACTTATATTGTGGAATAATGTAAGTAAAAGCTAATTAAGTGAAAATGAAAAGTTGTATCTGACTTTTTGTGACCCCATGGACTATACAGGCCATGGAATTCTCCAGGCCAGAATACTGGAGTGAGGCCAGAATACTGGAGAGGGTAGCTTTTCCCATTTCCAGGACATCTTCCAAGCCCAGGGATTGAACCCTGGTCTCCTGGATTGCAGGTGGATTCTTTACCAGATGATCCACAAAAGAAATACAAGAATACTGGAGTGAGTAGCCTGTCCCTTCTCCAGTGGATCTGCTGAACCCAGGAATCAAATTGGGGTCTCCTGCATTGCAGGTGGATTCTTTACAAATGGAGCTATCAGTGAAGATGTAAAGATTAGTATTATATTTAATATAATGAATGCATCCTTTAAAGAGTCATAGATTTTTTTAAATGACATTTGAGAATTAGGGATAGCTTAAAAATCCTAACAACCTGATCCACAATATTAAGTTTTTACTTTATATATTTATTTCACTTAAAGCTACCTGATTATTTAGGCTTTCATTTCTTTTAAAGAATATATCTTTCTTTTGTGTGGATGAAATAATCTGACAATTAAGAAAGAATGCTTGTCTGAAGTCTGAAAGACATTATTTATAAAAATTCTCATTTTCAAACATTACATTTTCTATGCAAGTTTTTCAAATTTTTTTGAACTAGAAGCAGTATAATTTCATTTTACTTTATTTATTTTTATTTTTATTTATTTATTTGCTTTATTTTACTTTACAGTACTGTACTTGATTTGGCATACATTGACATGAATCCGCCACAGGTGTACATGAACTCTCCAACATGAACGCCCCTCCCACCTCCCACACCACATCATCCCTCCGGATCATACCCATGCACCAGCCCCAAGCATCCTGCATCCTGCATCGAACATAGACTGGTGATTAGTTTCTTACATGATAGTATACATATTTCAATGTTATTTTCCCAAATCATCCCTCCCTCTCCCTCTCC
>SJYX01011870.1:0-14386 GCA_006410675.1 Oreotragus oreotragus
GGCATGCTGCAATTCATGGGGTCGCAAAGAGTCGAACACGACTGAGCGACTGAACTGAACTGAACTGAATGGTGAAAAAGTGAAAGTGTTACTAGTCTCTCAGTTGTGTCTGATTCTTTGCAATTTGATGGACTAGCCTGCCAGGATCCTCTGTCCATGGGATTCTCCAGTCAAGAATACTGGAGTGGGTTGTCATTACCTTCTTCAGGGGATCTTCTCAACCTATACGTTGAACCCAGGTCACTTGCACTGTAGGCAGATTCTTTACTGTCTGAGGCACCAGGGAAGCCCCCTTACAGAGGACAGTTAGAATAGATTTACCCTAATTCCTAAGAGCCCTGGGATTTTTCAGAATGCTCAATGAGCATTGTCTTCTTTCTTAAAGTTACCAGTTGCATTAGCCCGTAAAAGAGAGCCAGCTTGTCCTTAGAAACTTTCAAGTCAGTCATTGAATTCTCTAACGATGAAAGTACTAGGTGGCATCTTCTTTTGATATAAAGCTGTTGCATTTACAGTGGAAATCTGTTGTTTGGTGTAGCCACATTTATTAGTTATTTTAACTAGATCTGGATAAGTTGCTGCCGCTTCTACATTAGCACTTGTTACTTCAACTTGCACTTTTATGTTCTGGAGACAGTGTTAACACTCATGATCCAACCTCTGCTAGATTCAGACTTTTCTTCCGCAGCTTCCTTCACCTCTCTCAGGCTTAACAGGACTGAAGAGAGTTACGGCCTTGCTCTGGTTTAAGCTTTGGCTTAAGGGAATGTTGTGGGTGGTTTGATCCTCTGTCCAAACCACTAAAACCTTCTCCATATCAGCAGTCAGGCTGTTTCTCTTTCTTATCATTTATGTGTTCACTGGAGCATCACTTTTAATTTCTTTCAAGAACTTTCCCTTTGCATTCACAACTTCAGTAACTGGTTACAAGAGATCTAGATTTCAGCTTGCCTCAACTTCTGATGTGCCTTCCTCACTAAGTGTAATCATTTCTAGATTTTTATTTGAAGTGAGAGACTCTTCCTGTCACTTGAACACTTTGAGGCAATTCTAAGTTTATCAAGTGGCATAATTTCAATATTATTATGTCTCAGGGAAAGAGAGGCCTGAGGAGAGGGAGAAGGACAGAAAGTAGGGCAGTTTGAACACACATTTGTCATTTAAGCTTGCCATCCTAGAGTCACGGATTATTGGTAACATCAAAGATCACTGATCATAGATCATCATACAATAATAATGAACAAGTTTGAAATATTGCAATAATTACTGTAATGTGACAGAGATAGGCAGTGAGCAAATGCTATCGCAAAAATGGTGCCAACAGACTTGCTGAATGCTGAGTTGCCCACAAACCTTCAATTTGTTAAAAAGAAAAAACGAAACCCATGATACAGAAGGAGACTCATAGACACAGAAAACAAACTTAATAGCTACCAAAGTAAGAGGGGTTATTTGGGAGTATGGGATTAACAGATGCATATTACCACACATAAAATAGATAAATAACAACGACCTACTATATAGCACAAGGAACTATATTCAATATTTTATAATAAACTATAATGGAAATGAATAAAGAAAAAATTCACAATATTGTAAAGGACAATAAAAATGAGGGATTCCTGTGTTAAAAGTTGGGGGAAGTCAGAAGTGATTTGCAATACTTCCCTGGTAAGTTGGCTGGTAAAGAATCCACCTGCAAAGCAGGAGATGCCGGTTCAATTCCTTGGTTGAGAAGATCCCCTGGAGAAGGGATAAGATACCCACTTCAGTATTTTGAGGCCTTCCCTGGTGGTTCAGACAGTAAAGAAGCTGCCTGCAATGCATGAGACCTGGATTCCATCCCTGGGTTGGGAAGACACCCTGGAGGAGGGCATGTCAACCCACTCCAGTATTCTTTCCTGGAGAGTCCCCATGGACAGAAGAACCTGGTGGGCCCCAGTCCATGGGGTTGCAAAGAGTCAGACACAACTGAATGACTAAGCACAATAAACTATAATGGAAAAGAACTGAAAAAAAGAAAAAGACTCACGATATCTGTAAAGCACAATAAAGCAAAGCACAATTAAAATTAGAGGTGCCTGTATTAAGAGTTAGGGAGAGCAGAGGTGGTTTACAACAGTTCCTCAGACAATAGTTTCAGAGATGAGCATCCATACACAGGGCAGAAGGAGAAAATCTCATGACTAGTATGGGCAGAAACTAGGCACATAGTTACAGCTTTCACTGATTGGTTGAGCAAGGAGCAGGAGGGGATGTGAAGCTTGTTGCAAAAGAATGGGAAGAGCTGAAATGTCTTATGGCTCAGTCCATCTACAGTCTATCATGCCTGATCCATTAAGAAACCACAGCCAAAGGACTCAGGGTTTTTCTGCAGTAGATCCTGCCTACTATAATTTATCCTGTTTCTTGGGGAGATTTCACCAAGACAAACTTCCATAGGAAATCACAGATGAGGCAATGACTGGCATCCGGGCTCTACTGTCTCATAGTGAATAATGCTGATGAAGACGACCTACTGCCAAGACAGAAACTGACCCCCAAAATTCTAGATATATTTCTGAGATCAGCCCCACTGCCCTGCCATTCCATTTTCCAGGGGATCTTCCTGACCTAGGGATCAAACCTGGGTCTCCCACATTGTAGGCAGACTCTTTCCTATCTGAGCCACTAGGGAAGCCCTTGAATCCACAAAATGGACTTGTCTGACTTTTGCCATATCCAGACTTCCTACACCTGGGATAGACACGAAGAGATTTCACATTGTCCACATAGGTACTAGTTTTAGCCCTCTGAGAATCTGAGCCTCCACGCAAAAAGAGAGGTACTTATTTACCTCTCAAAGTGTCTGAGCTCTGATCACATTCCACAGTTTGTGACACATCATCATAGTTGTTCTACACAGTCTCTTGTTTTACTTACTCTTTTATTCCTTCACCTGACTGTCATTCTTTCCTTCCCGCAGTTAACTATGTTATTGAGTTTTATGTGTATCTGTTGGTGTGATTTCATATAAAATCGGTATTGTGTATATTTTTGATTAAAGTAAATGGTAGTGTTACTTTTTAAAACTTGCTTTTTCAACCAGCATTATGTTTTTAAGATCCATCTGTGATAATTCCCTGGCAGTCCATTGGTTAAGACTCTACGCTTTCATTCATGGGGCCCAGGTTTGATCTCTGGTCGGGGAACTAAGATCACACAAGTTGCACCACACAGCCAAAAACAAACAGAAACGAATGGAAGTTTTGTTGGGAATACACTGTAGTAATAGATTTGGGGCAAAATAATATATTAGCTGTGGCGGTTTTAAGATATGGTCATAAACTCTATGATAGTGCCCCTATCAGAAGTTGGAGCCTAGTTCCCTTGCCCTTGAGGGTGGGCTGGACTTGATGAGTCACTTGTACTGCACAGAATGAGCATGTCACTTCCAAGACTAGGTCATAAAAGGCACTTAGGTTTCCTGCACTCACACAGACTGCTTTCTCTGTGGGATGGTAGCTGGTAGATCAGGCAGCAGCCCTATGGAGGAACTGAGGCCTCCTGCTAACAGCTATGTGAGCGGGCCTTCTTGGAAGTCAAGCTTTCAGATAACCAGCTGCCTTCCACATTCTGACTGCAGCCTCATGAGAGATTCAAGGCCATAGCACAGCTAAGCCACTCCCAGAATTCTTACCCACTGAAACTTAGATAATGTCTATTGTTTTAAGTTTGGGAGTAATTTGACACCAATACATAGCTGACACATCATAAAATCTTGCCAGCAAAGAGCATGAAATGTCTTTATTGTGCCCAGCTTTTCATGAAATGTTCCTTTGTTCTTGAAGAGATTTCTAGTCTTTCCCATTCTATTCTCCAGGCAAGAATACTGGAGTGGGTAGCCATTCCCTTCTCCAGGGGATCTTTCTGACCCAGGAATCAAAGCCAGGTCTCCTGCACTGCAGGCAGATTCTTTACTATCTGAGCCACCAGGGAAGCTGCCTGGATAAGCCCTAGTTACGACTTTTTTAAAAAACATGCACTATTGAACTCAGGTAGCTAATATTTTACTACAGTTTTTACATCTATATTCATAAATGAAATAGGTCTGTAACTTTATTGTGTTGTATCTTCTTTATCTGGTTTTAGAATGAAGACTATACTAGCCTCAAAAAATTAGCTGAACAGTTTTTGCTTTTTTCCTATTTTCTGGAACAATTTGTATATTTGGGAATTAACAGTTCCTTGAAAGTTTGATAAACTATATCTGTAAAACCATCTCGGTCTGTGCTTGAAGCTTTTGTTAAGTGAGATAGAGTGTCTTTATCATTTCAATTTTTCTTAAAACTTGTTACAAGTTTTCAGTTTCTTTTTGCATCAATTTGTGCACATTTTAATTTTTCAAGACACTTAAGCCTTTCATCTAGGTTTTACATACCATACTTAGCCTTTTTGTGTCTAGTTTCCCTTTTTTGTTCTGTATTTTGCATTCTTTTAAAGCAGTTTTGGCAGAAGCCTATCAATATTTTCAAAGAACCAGATTTTCATTTTGCTATTCTTCATCATTACTTTCAGAGAAGGCAATGGCAACCCACTCCAGTACTCTTGCCTGAAAATCCCATGGACGGAGGAGCCTGGAAGGCTGCAGTCCATGGGATCACTGACTTCACTTTCACTTTTCACTTTCATGCATTGGAGAAGGAAATGGCAACCCACTCCCGTGTTCTTGCCTGGAGAATCCCAGGGACGGGGAAGCTTGGTGGGCTGCCATCTGTGGGGTTGCACAGAGTTGGACACAACTGAAGTGACTTAGCAGCAGCGGCAGCATCATTACTTTAAAAACTATCTTTGGCATTTATTTCCTTCCTTACAATATTTCCTTCATGAGTCATGGAGTCATGGATTTGTTCCTCTGCTCTTTCTCCATCTTTTTATTTGAATGCTTAGATGATTTATTTTTCAACCTTTCTTCTCTCCTGATGAATGTACTTACAGCTGTATATTTTCTTTTAATAACTGATTTTGCTATGTCCCAGAGATTTTGCATGTAGTGTTTTTATTATTAAGTTCTAAATAGTTCTAAAGTTCCCTTATGATTTCTTTTTTCACCCAGGGGTTATTTATTAGTTTCCAAAAATGGGAGTCTTTTTTGGGGGGATGGGGCGGGCAGGCCATGTGGGATCTCAGTTCCCCTACCAGGGTCTGAACCTGGTCCATGGTAGTGAAAGCCCAGAATCTTAACCACTAGGTTACCAGAGAACCCCTAGAGCCTTTTTGTGTGTGTGTGCAAGAAATGGCTTTTCATTATTGCTAATTTTAGGGCTTCCTAGATAGCACTAGTAGTAAAAAAGCCACTTGCCAATGCAGGGAACACAGGAGACTGAGGTTAGATCCCTGGGTAGGGAGGATCTTCTGGAGGAGGGCATGGCAACCCATTCCAGTATTCTTGCTGGGAGAATCCTATGGAAAGAGGAGCCTGGCAGGCTATGGTCCATAGGGTTGCACAGAGTCAGACATGACTGAAGCACCTTAGTACACTGCTAATTTTATTGCATTGTGTTCAGAGAACATGGTTAATATTGATACTTTTGAATTCTTTGAGGATTTCATTGTGCCCTCACAGGGTCCATTTTTGTAATTAATTATAAGCATAAAAGGAGTCTTCTCCATTTGTTAAGTGAAGGATTATATAGGAATGTGTGTCATATACTTGAAATTATATGCCAAGCTTAAAAATGTATTGTTCAAGGAGAAGGCAATGGCAACCGACTCCAGTACTCTTGCCTGGGAAATCCCATGGATGGAGGAGCCTGGTGGGCTGCAGTCCATGGGGGTCTTGAAGAGTCGGACACGACTGAGCGACTTCACTTTCATTTTTCACTTTCATGCATTGGAGAAGGAAGAGGGAGAAGGACAGAAAGTAGGGCAGTTTGAACACACATTTGTCATTTAAGCTTGCCATCCTAGAGTCACGGATTATTGGTAACATCAAAGATCACTGATCATAGATCATCATACAATAATAATGAACAAGTTTGAAATATTGCAATAATTACTGTAATGTGACAGAGATAGGCAGTGAGCAAATGCTATCGCAAAAATGGTGCCAACAGACTTGCTGAATGCTGAGTTGCCCACAAACCTTCAATTTGTTAAAAAGAAAAAACGAAACCCATGATACAGAAGGAGACTCATAGACACAGAAAACAAACTTAATAGCTACCAAAGTAAGAGGGGTTATTTGGGAGTATGGGATTAACAGATGCATATTACCACACATAAAATAGATAAATAACAACGACCTACTATATAGCACAAGGAACTATATTCAATATTTTATAATAAACTATAATGGAAATGAATAAAGAAAAAATTCACAATATTGTAAAGGACAATAAAAATGAGGGATTCCTGTGTTAAAAGTTGGGGGAAGTCAGAAGTGATTTGCAATACTTCCCTGGTAAGTTGGCTGGTAAAGAATCCACCTGCAAAGCAGGAGATGCCGGTTCAATTCCTTGGTTGAGAAGATCCCCTGGAGAAGGGATAAGATACCCACTTCAGTATTTTGAGGCCTTCCCTGGTGGTTCAGACAGTAAAGAAGCTGCCTGCAATGCATGAGACCTGGATTCCATCCCTGGGTTGGGAAGACACCCTGGAGGAGGGCATGTCAACCCACTCCAGTATTCTTTCCTGGAGAGTCCCCATGGACAGAAGAACCTGGTGGGCCCCAGTCCATGGGGTTGCAAAGAGTCAGACACAACTGAATGACTAAGCACAATAAACTATAATGGAAAAGAACTGAAAAAAAGAAAAAGACTCACGATATCTGTAAAGCACAATAAAGCAAAGCACAATTAAAATTAGAGGTGCCTGTATTAAGAGTTAGGGAGAGCAGAGGTGGTTTACAACAGTTCCTCAGACAATAGTTTCAGAGATGAGCATCCATACACAGGGCAGAAGGAGAAAATCTCATGACTAGTATGGGCAGAAACTAGGCACATAGTTACAGCTTTCACTGATTGGTTGAGCAAGGAGCAGGAGGGGATGTGAAGCTTGTTGCAAAAGAATGGGAAGAGCTGAAATGTCTTATGGCTCAGTCCATCTACAGTCTATCATGCCTGATCCATTAAGAAACCACAGCCAAAGGACTCAGGGTTTTTCTGCAGTAGATCCTGCCTACTATAATTTATCCTGTTTCTTGGGGAGATTTCACCAAGACAAACTTCCATAGGAAATCACAGATGAGGCAATGACTGGCATCCGGGCTCTACTGTCTCATAGTGAATAATGCTGATGAAGACGACCTACTGCCAAGACAGAAACTGACCCCCAAAATTCTAGATATATTTCTGAGATCAGCCCCACTGCCCTGCCATTCCATTTTCCAGGGGATCTTCCTGACCTAGGGATCAAACCTGGGTCTCCCACATTGTAGGCAGACTCTTTCCTATCTGAGCCACTAGGGAAGCCCTTGAATCCACAAAATGGACTTGTCTGACTTTTGCCATATCCAGACTTCCTACACCTGGGATAGACACGAAGAGATTTCACATTGTCCACATAGGTACTAGTTTTAGCCCTCTGAGAATCTGAGCCTCCACGCAAAAAGAGAGGTACTTATTTACCTCTCAAAGTGTCTGAGCTCTGATCACATTCCACAGTTTGTGACACATCATCATAGTTGTTCTACACAGTCTCTTGTTTTACTTACTCTTTTATTCCTTCACCTGACTGTCATTCTTTCCTTCCCGCAGTTAACTATGTTATTGAGTTTTATGTGTATCTGTTGGTGTGATTTCATATAAAATCGGTATTGTGTATATTTTTGATTAAAGTAAATGGTAGTGTTACTTTTTAAAACTTGCTTTTTCAACCAGCATTATGTTTTTAAGATCCATCTGTGATAATTCCCTGGCAGTCCATTGGTTAAGACTCTACGCTTTCATTCATGGGGCCCAGGTTTGATCTCTGGTCGGGGAACTAAGATCACACAAGTTGCACCACACAGCCAAAAACAAACAGAAACGAATGGAAGTTTTGTTGGGAATACACTGTAGTAATAGATTTGGGGCAAAATAATATATTAGCTGTGGCGGTTTTAAGATATGGTCATAAACTCTATGATAGTGCCCCTATCAGAAGTTGGAGCCTAGTTCCCTTGCCCTTGAGGGTGGGCTGGACTTGATGAGTCACTTGTACTGCACAGAATGAGCATGTCACTTCCAAGACTAGGTCATAAAAGGCACTTAGGTTTCCTGCACTCACACAGACTGCTTTCTCTGTGGGATGGTAGCTGGTAGATCAGGCAGCAGCCCTATGGAGGAACTGAGGCCTCCTGCTAACAGCTATGTGAGCGGGCCTTCTTGGAAGTCAAGCTTTCAGATAACCAGCTGCCTTCCACATTCTGACTGCAGCCTCATGAGAGATTCAAGGCCATAGCACAGCTAAGCCACTCCCAGAATTCTTACCCACTGAAACTTAGATAATGTCTATTGTTTTAAGTTTGGGAGTAATTTGACACCAATACATAGCTGACACATCATAAAATCTTGCCAGCAAAGAGCATGAAATGTCTTTATTGTGCCCAGCTTTTCATGAAATGTTCCTTTGTTCTTGAAGAGATTTCTAGTCTTTCCCATTCTATTCTCCAGGCAAGAATACTGGAGTGGGTAGCCATTCCCTTCTCCAGGGGATCTTTCTGACCCAGGAATCAAAGCCAGGTCTCCTGCACTGCAGGCAGATTCTTTACTATCTGAGCCACCAGGGAAGCTGCCTGGATAAGCCCTAGTTACGACTTTTTTAAAAAACATGCACTATTGAACTCAGGTAGCTAATATTTTACTACAGTTTTTACATCTATATTCATAAATGAAATAGGTCTGTAACTTTATTGTGTTGTATCTTCTTTATCTGGTTTTAGAATGAAGACTATACTAGCCTCAAAAAATTAGCTGAACAGTTTTTGCTTTTTTCCTATTTTCTGGAACAATTTGTATATTTGGGAATTAACAGTTCCTTGAAAGTTTGATAAACTATATCTGTAAAACCATCTCGGTCTGTGCTTGAAGCTTTTGTTAAGTGAGATAGAGTGTCTTTATCATTTCAATTTTTCTTAAAACTTGTTACAAGTTTTCAGTTTCTTTTTGCATCAATTTGTGCACATTTTAATTTTTCAAGACACTTAAGCCTTTCATCTAGGTTTTACATACCATACTTAGCCTTTTTGTGTCTAGTTTCCCTTTTTTGTTCTGTATTTTGCATTCTTTTAAAGCAGTTTTGGCAGAAGCCTATCAATATTTTCAAAGAACCAGATTTTCATTTTGCTATTCTTCATCATTACTTTCAGAGAAGGCAATGGCAACCCACTCCAGTACTCTTGCCTGAAAATCCCATGGACGGAGGAGCCTGGAAGGCTGCAGTCCATGGGATCACTGACTTCACTTTCACTTTTCACTTTCATGCATTGGAGAAGGAAATGGCAACCCACTCCCGTGTTCTTGCCTGGAGAATCCCAGGGACGGGGAAGCTTGGTGGGCTGCCATCTGTGGGGTTGCACAGAGTTGGACACAACTGAAGTGACTTAGCAGCAGCGGCAGCATCATTACTTTAAAAACTATCTTTGGCATTTATTTCCTTCCTTACAATATTTCCTTCATGAGTCATGGAGTCATGGATTTGTTCCTCTGCTCTTTCTCCATCTTTTTATTTGAATGCTTAGATGATTTATTTTTCAACCTTTCTTCTCTCCTGATGAATGTACTTACAGCTGTATATTTTCTTTTAATAACTGATTTTGCTATGTCCCAGAGATTTTGCATGTAGTGTTTTTATTATTAAGTTCTAAATAGTTCTAAAGTTCCCTTATGATTTCTTTTTTCACCCAGGGGTTATTTATTAGTTTCCAAAAATGGGAGTCTTTTTTGGGGGGATGGGGCGGGCAGGCCATGTGGGATCTCAGTTCCCCTACCAGGGTCTGAACCTGGTCCATGGTAGTGAAAGCCCAGAATCTTAACCACTAGGTTACCAGAGAACCCCTAGAGCCTTTTTGTGTGTGTGTGCAAGAAATGGCTTTTCATTATTGCTAATTTTAGGGCTTCCTAGATAGCACTAGTAGTAAAAAAGCCACTTGCCAATGCAGGGAACACAGGAGACTGAGGTTAGATCCCTGGGTAGGGAGGATCTTCTGGAGGAGGGCATGGCAACCCATTCCAGTATTCTTGCTGGGAGAATCCTATGGAAAGAGGAGCCTGGCAGGCTATGGTCCATAGGGTTGCACAGAGTCAGACATGACTGAAGCACCTTAGTACACTGCTAATTTTATTGCATTGTGTTCAGAGAACATGGTTAATATTGATACTTTTGAATTCTTTGAGGATTTCATTGTGCCCTCACAGGGTCCATTTTTGTAATTAATTATAAGCATAAAAGGAGTCTTCTCCATTTGTTAAGTGAAGGATTATATAGGAATGTGTGTCATATACTTGAAATTATATGCCAAGCTTAAAAATGTATTGTTCAAGGAGAAGGCAATGGCAACCGACTCCAGTACTCTTGCCTGGGAAATCCCATGGATGGAGGAGCCTGGTGGGCTGCAGTCCATGGGGGTCTTGAAGAGTCGGACACGACTGAGCGACTTCACTTTCATTTTTCACTTTCATGCATTGGAGAAGGCAATGGCAACCGACTCCAGTACTCTTGCCTGGAAAATCCCATGGATGGAGGAGCCTGGTGGGCTGCTGTCCATGGGGTCGCACAGAGTTGGACACGACTGAAGTGACTTAGCAGCAGCAGCAGCAGCAACATAAAATGAGTATTTCAGAAGATAGAACTTCTGTCATAGCGACGGTCAAAAGGCCATAACTATATTTATTCTTTCAGGTTCTAGGAGGTATGGGGGTCTTCAGGAGTGCAGGCTGTCACATTGTTGGCGGGGCCGGGGCAGCCAGCACAGGGAGAGGCAGGAAGCCTGGCCCCTGGTCCTGGGGGCCTACGTGCTTCAGGTTTGGAGTCTGGGCTCCACCCAGTGGCCGCCTGGAAACAGCAGCTTGCTCCAGTCACTGGCTCTGTGAGCCATAGCAGCCAGCACGGATGTGGCTGTCTGTGGACATCTCACTGGTAAAGATGTGTGCTTTGCTTGGCCACACTGCTTTCGTCTGAGAACTGAGTGTGTTTAAGTAGGCCTGAGGGAGCTAGGGTCAGCCAGGATTTTTCAGAGTGCACCAGGCACACAGACTGCATCCACAGCTTGGTGGATACTTCTCTGCTGTCCAGGTGACTTAAAGATAGTGTTTGGAAAAAGTCCCTGGCTGGCTTTAATTCCTACTAGGCACTGTAATAACGATGACATAGGTAAGGGAAAGAGGGCTAAAGCTGGCCCAAGTGTCCCAGGCTAATGACTAGGAGAAGTTGCCTGTCGAAGTGTGGCTTGTGGTTATTTTGCATTTGCATTGGCTCTTGTAACCAGGATGAACAGTCTATCCCCAAATCCGTTAGTGATTTGCCAGCCCTCCAACCCTAAGACAATTCTCTTCCACTTTTTGCATTAAGAAACACAGCAGTAGTATCCTTGGGCAGCAGACCAGAGCATATAACCTGATCTCCTCAACCTTATCTTGCTTTCTGAGTCCTTTATTAAGCATTGAATTTTTTTTTAAGGATAATTTACTTAGAAAGGCAAGGAGGAAACAAACTTTGAAGGGAGAGATGAGACATTTATTGTTGCAAAGCTGAGAGGTTCTTAAAGTCTGCATGAAAGTATTTTGGGAGAGTATTTAATATGCTAAAGGATATGAGTTCTCTAATGAAGAAGTTTGATTTTTCATCTGCTAGTTACAAGCTGTAAAATGAAGCTTTGTCTCCCTGGCAGGCAAATTTTGGTTTGGTTTTGTGGAAGTTCAAGCCAGTGGTCATTTTCCCTAAGGCGTGGTGATGAGTTTAGGAACACCCCCAGCTCTGGGAGGGGCCAGCGGACTAATCCTGAACCCTTGAACTATTATCTGCTTCAGCAGTTTTGCCAAATAGCCTGTTAGGATGGTAGCCGATGAATGTGGCCTGTTATTCTATTGGGGAGCTGGTTGGGACTCTGGAGATTGTATTGACACTGGTGTGCTCTGACTGTGTGGCCAGAGATGGCACAGTATTCAGTCTGTCCACCCAGTTCTGTGGTATCCTCTAAACAAGATAGAGAACGCAGCCCTGGTTTCTAGAAGAAGATTGTCATTCCACGTAGAGCAATGTGTCACTAGGAGTTTTTTCATTCCAAATTCTTTGGGCTTTGTAACATTGGAATTGTTTTTTCTTAATTCCCAACATTCCATAAATATTTGTCAAGGACAAAGAAAAGGAATGTGTTTCTTTATTCTTCTCACATAAATAACTTTGTACACATGACTTCCTGCTTTCATATGAAGGAGAAGAAACTAGCTCCCTTGTGTGGCAGCTCCAAAATTAAAAGATTGTTGCATGAATAAGGGGTTGAATATATTTTATAAAGCTAATGCATTTGTATTTCGTGCTGTTCTAAAGATTAGCTTTTTACTTATATTAAGGATATAGAAAGTATATATTTAAATCATGTAAATGTGACTCATTAGGGAGTTTCCTCAATCTTAATATTCATCACTCACATAGCATGCTGCTCAAATTTTTTGGTGTGTCATATGAACATTTGAACATTTCAGTCAGGTACTGAGCCAGAAAAGGTAATTGAAGTTTTTAGAAAACTTAATGTTGCTTAGAAAATATTTTGTTTTCTTGAAATAGTAATAATTTATAGCTGGATTTCAGGCCACTTGGTCACTGGTTCCTAAATTTAGGAAGCACTTGACTAACAAGTTGGTGAAAGCATTTAGTGGATACAGGAATAGTTTAAATACTTGAGATTAAAGGCTTTCCTCTGATCCCTTTCTAAGAAGTTTTAGCTTAGAAATCTTAGAACATTTTCTAAGGAAGTGTAGCTGTGGTACATGTTCTGATCAGAAAGGTAGTTTCTCTTTGCTCTATTAGTTTTATAATTTGTACTAGTTATTTGTTTCTGTTGTCATTTTTTAATGTTAAAATTATAAATCAGTTCTAATCATACTGAATTATAAAACTTCTACTATATCTTTCTTTTAAAGAAAAATGAGAATTATCCTGTTTGTCCTAAAAAAAAAAAAAGTATTGTTCAGGTCTCCTTACGAGAATATGTGCTTATGGTAGATATATATTCTTTGCTGAGTATATATCCTTCGTCTTTCATGATCTGAAATTTTGTTAGCTTTAGGATGTCTACCCCAGCTTTCTTTGAGCTTTTATTATTCTACTTTTTCTTCATACTTTCATTCTCATCAACATCCCTAAACTTTGTGTGTGTATAGTGTTGAACCTTTTAAAAAATCCATTGAGGGTCCCTGTATTCTAAATATTTTTTGTACTGTTATGTTAAAAAATAGCTCATTTCATCTTCTCCATTTATAGTTATTTTTCTATTTCTTTTTTTCTGTCATACTCATACCTAATATTGAGTCCTTTTTATATTTCTTGTTCCTGTTTTCTATTTTTTATTTTAGTTATTTAAAATAGTCTTCATCCATATGTCCCAGTACTTCTGCTTCAGATACTGTGTATCACCCCATGTGGTAGCCAGTCTTCTGACATAGCCCCCAATGATCTCTGCCTCCTGGTACTCACATCCTGTGTGGTTCTCCTCCATGTTGTACTAGGGTTGGCCTATGTGACTGAAAATACAACACAAGTTATATGCCATTTCAGAGCTCAAGTTATAATAGACATTGCAGTTCTGTCATGGTCACAGTCTCTTGCCTGTCTGCTGGGACCACATGTCCTGAGAAGCCTGGTTGGAGAGGCTCATGTGGGGAAGCCTCCCACTAACAGCTCTGTGTGGGCCATATTAGAAGTGGGTCCTTCAGCCAAGTCATCCCTTCAGCTAACTGCAATTCTGGCTGAACATGACTGCAACCTCAGAAGAGACCCTGAGCCAAAACTACATGGCTAAGAAAAGATATAAGCATCTGAATGCAGAGTTCCAAAGAATAGCAAGAAGAGATAAGAAAGCCTTCTTCAGCAATCAATGCAAAGAGATAGAGGAAAACAACAGAATGGGAAAGACTAGAGATCTCTTCAAGAGAATTGGAGATACCAAGGGAACATTTTATGCAAAGATGGGCTCGATAAAGGATAGAAATGGTATGGACCTAACAGAAGCAGAAGATATTAAGAAGAGGTGGCAAGAATACACAGAAGAACTGTACAGAAAAGATCTTCACGACCCAGATAATCATGAGGATGTGATCACTCATCTAGAGCCAGACATCTTGGAATGTGAAGTCAAGTGGGCCTTAGAAAGCATCACTAAGAACAAAGCTAGTGGAGGTGATGGAATTCCAGTTGAGCTGTTTCAAAT
>SJYX01011870.1:15896-60876 GCA_006410675.1 Oreotragus oreotragus
AAGAGTTGACTCATTGGAAAAGACTCTGATGCTGGGAGGGATTGGGGGCAGGAGGAGAAAGGGACGACCGAGGATGAGATGGCTGGATGGCATCACGGACTCGATGGACGTGAGTCTGAGTGAACTCCGGGAGATGGTGATGGACAGGGAGGCCTGGCGTGCTGCGATTCATGGGGTCGCAAAGAGTCGGACATGACTGAGCGACTGAACTGAACTGAACTGAAGCTGTTCTCAGATTCCTGACCCTCGGAAACTGAGAAAATAAATATTTGTTGTTTTAAGCTAATTTTGGCAGTGATTTGTTACACAGCAATAGGTAACTAATGTGCGTGTATGCTCAGTCACTCTTTGTGACCCTATGGACTGTAGTCTACTAGGCTCTCCTGCCCATAGAATTTTCCAGACAAGAATACTGGACTGGGTTGCCATTTCCTTCTCCAGGGGATCTTCCTGACCCAGGAATCAAACCTTTGTCTCCTGCATTGGCAGGCAGATTCTTTACCACTGTGCCACATGGGAGGCCCATAGATATGTCCAGTTTATTTTTCAGTGGAGGTAGTTATACTGCTCTGGTGTATACATTACCCTGATGTGGCAGCTGTTCTGGCTGCTAACTGTATTGAAGGAATGCTGAAAGCCAGACTTGGAGTCCAAGGGATAAAAGGATGTGCAGGGAGATGGGCCAGATGGTGGACAGTCCCAGCACCAAGCAAGGAGAGCTCTCACTTGCATCTATGATCACATTACCTGATAATTCTGCTGGTAGAGTTTCATCTTTAAACCCTAAGTGGGGGGGGGGGTCATTTCCCAAGTGGTACCACCAGCCTTTGGGTCTGGAGGGGGACACTGGAGGAGTAATCACTCCTCTGGCTGCTCATTTCCTCTTCTCAGCAGGGTTCTTGACACCCTGATACTAGCCCTCCCCCCAGACACCTGGACCAGTGGTTTGGATGATTTCTGCAGTGAAGGAGCAGACAACACAACATGGGGGAGAAGTAACAGCCAGAACTTAAATCTCCAAACTCTCCTGTATTTGCTGCCTCCAGCCAGCCACCACTCAAAACTCAGGCCAGTTAACAACCACCTTCCAACCCCCCATGGGTCTTCATCACTGTGATGCAGTTTCTAGAACTCATACTTCCCTCTGTAAGAGTGTTTCTGGGCAAGGGGATCAGTGGCTTTTGCTGTCTGCCATCTTGGCAGGAATCAGGAGTCCCAAATAACTTTGGAAACTAATAGAGATTTCTGTCCTTTAGGGTATCTGAGCCTCATGTTCACAGAAAGGACTTCTCTGGTCTTCAGAGGTCCCAAGCAAGGGATAAAAGGATGTGCAGGGAGATGGGCCAGATGGTGGACAGTCCCAGCACCAAGCAAGGAGAGCTCTCACTTGCATCTATGATCACATTACCTGATAATTCTGCTGGTAGAGTTTCATCTTTAAACCCTAAGTGGGGGGGGGGGTCATTTCCCAAGTGGTACCACCAGCCTTTGGGTCTGGAGGGGGACACTGGAGGAGTAATCACTCCTCTGGCTGCTCATTTCCTCTTCTCAGCAGGGTTCTTGACACCCTGATACTAGCCCTCCCCCCAGACACCTGGACCAGTGGTTTGGATGATTTCTGCAGTGAAGGAGCAGACAACACAACATGGGGGAGAAGTAACAGCCAGAACTTAAATCTCCAAACTCTCCTGTATTTGCTGCCTCCAGCCAGCCACCACTCAAAACTCAGGCCAGTTAACAACCACCTTCCAACCCCCCATGGGTCTTCATCACTGTGATGCAGTTTCTAGAACTCATACTTCCCTCTGTAAGAGTGTTTCTGGGCAAGGGGATCAGTGGCTTTTGCTGTCTGCCATCTTGGCAGGAATCAGGAGTCCCAAATAACTTTGGAAACTAATAGAGATTTCTGTCCTTTAGGGTATCTGAGCCTCATGTTCACAGAAAGGACTTCTCTGGTCTTCAGAGGTCCCAAGCTGCCATATACAAAATTGATTTGGTTGACCTTTCAAATAGCTAAGCTCATTGATCATGGAATATGCCCAGAGGGTGTCAGCCAGTTACTGACAAAGGCGGCCAGATTCCCCCATATCTTGGATGGCCCCTGGGGCCAGGGTGCCTGAGCCCCTTGTTTTCATTTGTTAGACTTACAGTCTTGGAGATCCTAGGCACAGAATGGTCTTGACCCTGCACCTCCAGCAACTGAGCTCTCATCTGAGAAGGGTGGTTAGCTTACTCTCCAATACTGGGGGTGGTGGTGATAGGAGCCTTTTAAGTTATCCCTAGCTTTATATGTCGTTGTTGGAAGACAGATGAGAGGATGGCTGCCCTGATGCACACCTGCTTGCATTGCCTAGCACAGCAACTTCTGGCCAGAATCCGGCACAGAGGCTACAACTTGAAGGACCTGTTATTTCACTCACCACCTGCCATGTCCTCAGTGCAGGGACAGCACTTAGCCTTCTGAGAAGGTAAGTGGAAAAAAAGGCCCCCTTTTGGATCATTATCCTCCACATATGTAGGTAACTTCTTTTAGGGCCTCAGCTTTTAGAGCTTGATATTTTTGTCCACAGTAATGGGCTAGAGAAGACAAATATATGGTTTCCATTGCTGAAATGGTTAAGGTATCCATGAGCTGGAAACCCAGTTTAGTGCTTAGAGCCCTAGGCATGGCAAGGCTGTCCCCAGAGCATGTGACAAGAATAGGAACCTTAGATCCCTGCCCAGGACCACTAGTATTCATGCATAAGACTTACAGGGAAGGGTCTGGATCTTAGAACTGGTGACATGTGCTATGCTAGAGGTAGCTCATCCAATGATTCTAAGTAGCCCATACTTCCCAGTCTTTGTAATGAATCTTGCCCTTTCTGAGTCAGGAACTCTCTCTCCCATCCCTCACTCGGGACTGTCCTAAAAACATATATTTACAGACATCATCCAGACCCTTACAGGCAGACAGATGTACCACAAAATAGCTTCAGGCCTCCTCAAGTGGTGCTTGACCTGGGCTCACCTTCTAGAATTGATTTATCAGTATCCATTCTCCTGTTGCCAGGGAAGTGGGAGCCGCCCTTCACTTGAAATGGGCAGTGTTTCAGCTCCAGCAGGTAAAGAGGCCCTGGGGATTCCATGTACAACAGAAACCAGGGAGAAGGGAGAGAAATACACAGACCACAGTGACTTTCATGTGTGCAAAGTACAGTTGTTAAAAACAAAACAAGAAAACAGAAAGGAGGCCAGGGCCTCCATGGGGCACTGTCAAAGCAAAGCCCCATACTCTCGGACCTGGGGAGAGAGGGCACTATGCTCCCACAGGTCTAGGGCTGGCAGGCAGGGATGTGGGGTCTCACGTGTAGGCCCTCTTGGCAAAGAATGAAGATCTGATGGGGCTGATGGAGGGCTGAAGGGAGTCTGATCAAGATGGGGCTGTGGCCTCGGCTCCCTCCTCTGAGTCCCACATCTCTGACTGCAGGTAATCAGCGAAGAGAGCCTTGGCCCGGCGCAGGACGCGCCCCAGATGGTGTTTCCGCACGAGGCGGTCAAAGTGCATGGCCAGCTCGTTGTAATCCAGCCCATTGCGCATGATGTGGTCACGATGCTCCAGCAGGATGGCGAGGCACAGGAAGAGCATGAACGGGTTCCCTCGGCCAAACTCCTGGGGTGGGGGCAGGCCCAGTGGGGGTGGGGGTGGCAAGGACTTCCCAGGATCTTGTGGGGAGCCCACCTCTGGCATCAAGGGGGATCCAGCAGCCACATCACCAGCAGGAGAGGCATCCTGNTTCCCTCGGCCAAACTCCTGGGGTGGGGGCAGGCCCAGTGGGGGTGGGGGTGGCAAGGACTTCCCAGGATCTTGTGGGGAGCCCACCTCTGGCATCAAGGGGGATCCAGCAGCCACATCACCAGCAGGAGAGGCATCCTGGGTGGATGGTGGAGACGAGGAGGATGGGGAATCAGGGTGGGAAGAGGGGGAAAGCAGTGGATCTGAGGAGTTCAGCGAGGGCTCAGAGAGAGACTTGGAACCGATGAGGGCAGCTGGGTAGGGCAGCTGGATCAGGGGGTCCCTCCTGGGGCCCGTTCTTTCCCTGAGTTGCTGGAGGTCATCCAGACTGGCTTGCCTCAGAAGACGCCCCCCACCACCAGGCCCCTGGCTGCTGGTGGTCAAGTGGTCAACAGCATCTTCAAAGGCACCACCTCCTCCACCGGCAGGCCTAAGCATGTGTCTCTGCCGCATGGGCCGTCCCCGGTGGCCCCCAAAGCCCATGTCCACCACTAGGCTGGGGGGGCCCACGAGCTCTACCTCGTGCTCAGGAGGGTCGGGGGGTAGTGAGCTCCAGGTGACCTCCAGCATGCGCAGAGCGTCGTCAAAGGCAAACTCGCGCTTGAGCTCAAGCAGCAGCCAGCGGTAACAGAAAAAAAGGTCGTCAGCACCAGCTTCCTGCAGGTACTGGTAGAAGTCAGGGTCTGCGTGTCGCAGCAGCAGCTTGAGGTGAGCAAACTTGGTGGCCATGGCACGACCATCAGGATGGAAGTTTGCAGCCAGGCGCTTCATGATGCCACAAAAGCAGACGAAGGCATGGCCCTCGTGGTCCATGACAGCGAGGATGGGCGAGGCCAGGTCACTCATGCCCTGGCAGTAGGACACCTGCGGGTGGGTAACGGCATAGGTGGTGAGCAGGTCGTGCAGAGCCCGCAAGTGTGGGCCGTCCTCGGGCCCTGCGTAGTAGGGGTGGGCCCGGTCGGTGCGCAGCACATCCTTGAGGACTGTGCTGCGGATGAACTCCAGGTCCTCGGGGCTTGCTCGCTGGGCCCACTCGCTCTTGAGCTGCTCATACTCCCGGCTCTTGCGTTTCATGTAGTCCATCCGCTCTCGGCCGGTCAGCCCGTCTGGGTATACATTCAGCAGGTACCGCCACACCACCTGGCCAGGGATGAAAGGGATGAGGCGGCGGGTCTACAGATGAGCTGCCATGCCCTTGTGTGTATCCATCACCACCCAGCCACCCTGGGCCCCTGCTCTCCTTTGGAAAAGCCTGCCTTCCTACCGCTGCATGCACTGGAGCACTTCCATACAGTCCCCTGAGAGTGCGGCCCAGAGCATGCATCTCTCGAGCTATTCATGTGTGCCGGAGTGCTGGACCTAATGAGTGACGGAGAAGGCTCACTTTTCGCAGGGAGGGCTCGACACCACCATGATAGATCCGCAGGCGCAATTCCTCGGGGCGGGAGAGCTGGCCCTCATGGTTCAGGTAGGTATGAAACTCTGCATCGCTCAGGGGTGGCTTGAAGGGCTTGACATCTTCCCCATATGACCAGCTCAGCACCTGCTGGACCTTAGACAAGGTGCGGCCCACCTGTGAAAGAAGGAGGGGTGGGGGGAGGCCACTGTTCAGCTGGGTAGGCCAGGGGCAGGTGCCAACTGGCAGGCTCAGAACTGGGGGTGCCAGGGAGGCACTGCCCTCCAATAACAGTTGGGCCCTGGGGCTCCCTGAAAGCACCTGAGAGATGATGGACTGTGTGAAGGGCAGGGCAGCTGTTGTCAGTGATGACCGCTTCTCAGCCAGTAGCACATCGGAGCCAATGACATCCTTGGGGCTGATTATGTCCCAGTCTTCCAGCAGTGGGCCTAGGCACACAGAATGACATGGTATGAGAACCCCAGAGCTCAGGACTCAGTTCCTCTCCCTCTGAAGTCAGGCCACCCACAAAGCAATAAGCCACTCCACTCTCCCTTCCTCTGTCATTCTAATCACACAAAAAATAAAACCATGAATAATCTTCTGGTGGAAACAGTCTCACAGAATGGCTGGTAGACTCTAATAGTAACATTTTAACAATATAAAGCAATGTTTATTGAGAGCACTATGTGCCAGGCACCGTGCCAGGGCTTAACATCAATATAAACAAGAAGAATGCTAGACAACACTTCCATAGGGCTGAGTAACAGGAAGTGTTGTGAGCTCTTTGCAAATGTCAACTCATTTACTATTCATACAGGTAAAAAATCTGCCTGCCAGTGCAAGAGATACAAGAAAAGCAGGTTGGACCCCTGGGTAGGGAAGATTCCCTGGAGAAGGAAATGGCAACCCACTCCAGTATTCTTCCTGGAGAATTCCATGGACAGAGGAACCGGGTAGACTACAATCCATGAGATTGCAGAGATGGACACATCTGAAGTAACTGTGTATGAAGTACATACATGCATGCACTCTCTAAATTGAGCACTATTATCATCACCAATCTTTCTAAGAGGAAACAGGCACAGCCAGGATTAGTATTAATAGTTGCCTAAGGTCCCATAGCAAGTGGGTGAAAGAACTGAAATTTGAAAGTCAGGCCCAAAGCTCAAGAACCCAAACCCTGAATCTTACCTTCCCACTAGTCCTCCTTCCACAACTGGTATAGACTACCATTATTCTCATCTTGCAGACCATGACAAAAAGGTTAGAAAAATTAATAAGTGGCCAAGGACATGGTAGGGCTGGGATCTTTATCTCATTCACCTTACTCTAGGGGCCAGGTAAATTTTAGCAAAAGTATCTGTATCTGGAGCAGGTACATCATGCACATTACACAGAAGAGACAATGCTATGCTTAATTTTATCCAATTCTGGTCCTTGGTCTCTCCCTTCTCTCTCTTCTTTACTCCCCCTTGCATCCTTTCTGCCCACCTCAAATGTCATGTGGCTTGAAGCAGCAATGGCCACTTGAGTAAGTTTGAGAGACTCAAGAGATGTCTACCCTGGTGCACCACAGAACTGCTAAGCTGACAACAGCAAAGACCAGTGGCTTTCCAACTCTATTATATGAAACAAACCAACTGGGATTTGTTCAAGCCACTGTCATTTGCAGGCAAATGCCATCCCTAAGCAACATTTCCATGAAGTCCACTATACTTTCTCCCACAGAGCTGAGGGGGGAGCAAACCCTGGGCCACAAGTCACTGCCTCTCCCTGGATGTCCCACTGGGCACTGCAAACCTAACGGGTCCACAAGGGGAGCCCAAGATCCATTTGAGACATGACCTGCTCCTCAACTCTGAACAGTGTCTCTATCTCTTCAATTGCTTAAGCCCCAAACCTGACAGACATCGCTCAACTCCCAGGGCCTAACTGTTGCCAAGACCCATGGCTTGTGCATGCAGAATATACTTCAATTCCACTTCTTCTCTCAGCTCATACCATGCCTCTCATCCAACCAGTCCCTGCTTCCCCTTTGCCCCTCCTTCACTCTCTCCCAACAGATGCCAGAATGGTCTTTCTAAAACATGAAAACACTTAAAATGAAGATCACACTACTCACCAGGTAAAATGAAGAAGGTCACAGCAATGGTCTGAAAGACCAAAGAGAAAAACCCTTTTCAAGGCACAGAGCTAAAGCTTAATAATGAGAGGAAAGCAGAGAGATCTGGAGGACGAGTCCAGGAAACCTGAGAGGCAAAAAGTAGGAAATGCAGGAGGAGAAAAGAGGTCAGGCAGAGACAGAATTACCAAGATGTGAAGAAAAGTGTCCCTGAGATGAAGAAGTGGATTGGCAAGTCTCAGATAGGAACAATCAATGAACAGCATAGACCATGGGCCTCTCCCAACTCTTATTAATCTGCTAGCGAAATGTCCACATTCTAGGAATGAAGACAAACTCTTGCCAGCTTCCAAACGTAAAGAACAGGCTGCTTACAACTGGAAGAAGGTCAGACTGCCAAAGGGCTTCTGTTCCACAACTCCTAAAGCAAGATAGTGACTTTCGGTATCCACGGAGCACTGACATGACAGGCCTGAGATCCAAGGGCCCCCATCCAGCCACATCAGTACATATCCACCACAACCAAAGAAAGAAGTTTCTGATTATTAGCATATATGTAACCCATGCACTAAAGAGGAATTAAAGAGCCTCTAGATGAAGGTGAAAGAGGAGAGTGAAAAAGCTGGCTTAAAATTCAACATTCAAAAAACTAAGATCATGGCATCTGGTCCCATCACCTCATGACAAATAGATGGGGAAACAATGGAAACAGTGACAGACTTTTATTTTCTTGGGGTCCAAAATCACTACAGATGGTGACTGCAGCCACAAAATTAAAAGATGCTTGCTCCTTGGAAGAAAAGTTATGATAAACCNGGAGAGTGAAAAAGCTGGCTTAAAATTCAACATTCAAAAAACTAAGATCATGGCATCTGGTCCCATCACCTCATGACAAATAGATGGGGAAACAATGGAAACAGTGACAGACTTTTATTTTCTTGGGGTCCAAAATCACTACAGATGGTGACTGCAGCCACAAAATTAAAAGATGCTTGCTCCTTGGAAGAAAAGTTATGATAAACCTAGAATCACTTTGTTGACAAAGGTCTGCTGTATAATCAAAGCTATGGTTTTCCCAGTAGTCATGTACAGATATGAGTGTTGGACCATAAAGAAGGCTGAATGCCAGAGAATTGCTGCTTTTGAACTCTGGTGCTGGAGAAGACTCACAAGTCCCTCGGACAACAAGGAGATCAAACCAGTCAATCCTAAAGGAAATCAACCCTGAATATTCAGTGGAAGGACTGACACTGAAGCTGAAGCTCTAATACTTTGGCTACCTGATGCAAAGAGCTGACTCACTTGAAAAGAGCCTGATTGACAGCAGGAGGAGAAGGGGGTGACAAGAGGATGAGATGGCTGGATGGCATCATTGACTCAAGGGACTGAATTTAAGCAAACTCTGGGAGATAGAATTTTGCCTGGAATTGCCTAACTCTGAATTCTTAAGTTCTGACAAACTGATCTTTCATAATAACCTTTCATTCTTCCACATCTCTCATATCCTTGTTCATACTGCACCTGTTCTTCAGTTTTATGGATACCCCAAAGTTTTGGGGTTTGCTCTCACCTTTCCTAATAGCTCCCTTCCTGATCTCATTTCTTTTCTTACTTAGATTAAGCTTTGTTGTCTGTCACATAAAATAGTACTTTTGCTAACAATTTCAACTTATTCCATCTACTGTGCTTGTTCAGATCTCTAGCTGGACCAATTCAACTGATTTCTTACAAATTAATTATGCTGCATATTTAATTATTTAAACCAGAGCCACTTCTTTTTTTTTTTTTTTACTACAGTCCAGATTCTATCAATGTTATATTATATTTACTTTATCACATCTGTCCATCCCTCTATTGATCCACTAATCTACATTATTCTTTGAGTGTATTTCAAAATAAATCAGAGACAAGTTATTGTCCTCAAAAACATTTTATCAGGTCCTTCACCAAACGTTTGTCTATAGTTTTGGGTTTTTTTTTTTTTTTTTCGTATTTAAAACTTTACAGGGAAATGCACAAATCTAAAGATAGCACGTGAGTTTTGATAAAAATCTGCAGCTTAGAGAGTCAAATCCTTAGAAGGGTGTAGAACTGGATCATTACCATTACCTCATGCTCTCATGCTCCTTGCTAGTCAGCCCATGTCTATACCATCCTCTGGAAGCAACTACTGTGTAGCATCCTTACTAGATAACTACTTTGTGTATTCCAGAACTTCATACAAATGAAGTCATATGTTATATAACTTATTTTGCTTGAGTTAAGATTGCTCTTCTTTGCTCTATTTTGAAGACTCATTAATGTTTTTGTGTTCATTAATAGTTCTTTCCTTTTTCTTGTCTTCCATTGCATAGATTACTGTATTTTGCTTATCCGTTCTCCTATTGATAGACATTTTAAACCCTAGCTGCTCTATTTGCTCTTTGTCTTTAGTCAATTTCCAGTGTGGTCAACAGGAAAGTTTCTATTCATTCTCCTCAGCACTTATGCCAAATGTATGTCACTCACTTCAAACCTATATTTCATTTCACCTTTATTCCATATTAGACCCTTACTCCCCTCAGCCTCAGTCTGTCCTCCTTTCCTGAAAACCACTTCGGCATTGTGTGCACACTGTTGTGGTCTGCTACATCTCAGTCCAGTCCTTCTCAGTTTCCTTTCTTGCACCTTCTTCTTCCTGGTGCTTCTTACCAACCTGCTTCTGTTCTTTTTGATTCTACATGCTTCCCCTGCATAATTTCGTCTCACTGATTTTAACTGTTACTCACATGCTGATGACTCCTAAATCCAAATCTATAGCCTTGGCATCTTTCTGGTAAGTTCCAAATCTGCCTAACAAGCAGCCATTGGATATCTTAACCTGAGTTTGTCTCAAGTACCTCAACTTCAACATGTCTAAAATTGATTTTACACCTTGCTCATTTTTTTTTTAATTCCTAGAAGGCATATTCCTCCTTCATTGATTGAAGCTCCCACATCCAGTCAGTTGTAGATTCTGTTGCTTTTATTTAGCTCATTTCATAGCTGTCTCATTCTCCCTGCCTTATCTGGTTTTAGTTACGGCTCATCAGATATCTCTGCTCTCAATTTTGTACAGCTCAAATGTCTTCCATACTCCTTCTAGCCCTCTTTCTAATTAACTTGTATGTCGGGTGAGCGCTTGGTCGTGTGCAACTCTTTGAGACCCTATGGACTATATATATAGCCCACCAGGCTCCTCTGTCCATGCATGGAATTTTCCAGGCAGGAATATTGGAGTGGGTTGCCATTTCCTTCTCCAGGGGATCTTTCCGACCCCAGGATCGAACCCACGTCTCTTGCGTCTCCTGCATTAGCAGGCAGGTTCTTTACCAGTTGAGCCACCAGGGAAGCTGTTAAGTTGGGTAAGGGCTATATGAATATATTTAGTCAACAGTCATCAATTCAGCAAATATTTAGTCAACAGTCATCCATTCAGCAAATATTAATTGGATGTCTTCCATGTGCTTGACCGGANGAACCCACGTCTCTTGCGTCTCCTGCATTAGCAGGCAGGTTCTTTACCAGTTGAGCCACCAGGGAAGCTGTTAAGTTGGGTAAGGGCTATATGAATATATTTAGTCAACAGTCATCAATTCAGCAAATATTTAGTCAACAGTCATCCATTCAGCAAATATTAATTGGATGTCTTCCATGTGCTTGACCGGAGAAGGCAATGGCAACCCATTCCAGTACTCTTGCCTGAAAAATCCCATGGACGGAGGAGCCTGGTAGGCTGCAGTCCATGGGGTCACCAAGAGTCGGACACAACTGAGCGACTTCACTTTCACTTTTCACTTCCATGCATTGGAGAAGGAAATGGCAACCCACTCCAGTGTTCTTGCCTGGAGAATCCCAGGGACGGGGGTAACCCTGGTGGGCTGCTGTCTATGGGGTCACACAGAGTCGGACATGACTGAAGCGACTTAGCTGGGAGATAGTGAAGGTCAGGGAAGCCTGGCATGCTGCAGTCCACGGGGTCGCAAAGAGTCAGACACGATTGAGCAACTGAACAACAACCACCCATGTACCTTACTGGAGAGGAACAAAGAAGTTCTCTAAGAAATGACTACTGAATGACTAAAAGAGCTCAAGGTGGGTGGAGGAAGGCAAAAGGGAAGGTACATGGTGACAAGCTACAAGTTTTTAATAATATATAGTTAGACATAAAATGACAAAGAGATTGTCATTGGGAGTGTAATATTGTTACATTAGAATTCCTGAAACGTAAGTGACTAACTCTAAAGAAAAGATAATGACAACCTGGAATTGAAAAAGAAAAAAAAATACTGCCTAAGCAAAGCCCAAAAGTTAAGGGTTAGGGAACAGAAGAATGAGGATGAAAAGTGTTCCAAAGCTTCTGTTTCAAGGGCTAGGGTGGGTGGGGTTGGGGGAGACCGGAGGGGAAAAGTGGTCAAAAGATTTCACTGTCAGTTGTGTAAAAAAGCATAAATCCAGCTATGCAGTTTTTGTGAGAGACGCAATAAAACTAGGTGACAAAGAAAGGTTAAAAATTGAAGAAATCTGAAGGTATACCTGGCAAACACAGAGAGCAAGAGCAGCTATGTGAATGTCAGAAAAAGCACTGCTCAAGACCAAAACATGACAAGAAAGAAGAGAGACATTCTATGTTGATTTTTTAAAAAGAAAGAAAGAACCCATTAGTAAAATGGGCAAAGGATTTCCACAAGCACAAACTCATCTAGTAGCAACACTGGATCTGAACTGAATGAGACTATATTTAGTCTTTATATAACCCACTAAGTATGAATATACACACATTTCCCTGAAGAAACATTCAAGTTTCATTGTAGGGTGCTGTCTCAGGCCCTTACACGATACACAGTATGTGCTACGTACTACACCTCCTTATGATAAAATTGTCAAATCTCCCAAATGCTAAATTATATATTCTGCCAACCAGAAATGTAATAGGTTTTTTTCTGAAACTGGGTAAAATTATTTTAACGTTTGTATGAAATAATTCACATTTAAGAATAGTTAACAAAAAGAAGAGCCCCCCCAAAAAAAAAAATTGTGGGAGGAATGCAATGCTTGCCTTGGTAAAATTCAATATAGAAACCCCAGAAATAAATCCAAGTACATATACTCTGTTCTGGGAAGATTTCACATGTCACAGGGCAACTAAGCCTGTGGGCCACAACTACTGAGTCTGGGCACTACAACGAAAGATCCTCTATGATGCAACCAAGACCTGATGCAGCCAAATAAATAAAAATAAGTTTTAACAAAACCTAGGTCCACTAATCACAATGTTGACTGAGTAGAGATTTATATGTAAAAGAGAAAATAATAAGTGTGTTAGAAGAAAATATAGAATATTTGTATAAAATAGAAGAATATTTGTATAAGCATGTAGATGGGGAAGATGTTCTAAAGAGGAGAAATTCAGAAATCATACAGAAAAAGAGAGTTATATGTACTGCATACAAACATTAGTTTTTGATAGGACCAAAACAGCACCACAAACAAGGCCACAAAAGAAAAAGATAAGCATGGAAAAAAATATCTGCAATACATATGACAGAAAGGGAATTCATATCACGAATGCACAGATTCCATCTAGGCTTGGCAATCTTCCTACTGAAGAGGTGACAGAAACTGAGTTCTTCCCAGAAAGAGGGACTGGGCCATCGAAGTGATCACAACATGCCTGTTGCTTTCACATTCATGAACACAATCCCAAGAATTCCATTAATAATATTTATAACAGTTCCATCAATTGGACACTTACCTATTAATGTATAGTATGATTTATGTTAAACACATACCATTTGTGTACATATACAAATATAAATATACTTACATCTCTCTGTATGTGGACTGATTTGTGTGTATGTGTCTGTGTGAATAAAGGACCTGTAAGATTACACATCAAACTGATCAAAGTAATTTCTGCAGGGCAAAAAGATAGGTCTGTACTGCGTGCTAAGTTGCTTCAGTCATGTCTTTGTGACCCGATGGACCATAGCCCACCAGGCTCCTCTGTCCATGGGATTCTCCAGGCAAGAATACTGGACTGGGTTGCCATGCCCTCCTCCAGGGGATCTTCCCAAACCAGGGATCGAACTCATGCTTCTTACGTCTCTTGCATTGGCAGGGGTTCTTTACCACTAGTGCCACCTGTGAAGCCTAAGGTAGGGGATCAAGATNGTCCATGGGATTCTCCAGGCAAGAATACTGGACTGGGTTGCCATGCCCTCCTCCAGGGGATCTTCCCAAACCAGGGATCGAACTCATGCTTCTTACGTCTCTTGCATTGGCAGGGGTTCTTTACCACTAGTGCCACCTGTGAAGCCTAAGGTAGGGGATCAAGATTAGGCACAGTGATTCCAAGAGAGAGACCTCAACATTACTTCTAATACGGAGAATGTATTTACTGGGTAATTAAAGATTAGTTTCATTAGGGAATTCCCTGGAAGTTCAGTGGTTAGGATTCCAAGATTTCACTGCTGAGGCCTGGGTTCAATCCCTGGTCAGGGAACTAAGATCCAGCAAACTGTGTGGTATGGAAAGAAAAAAACAACTGCAATCAAATTCCCATCAGTATCTTAATGAAATGATAAGCTAATTCTATTAAATGAAAAGAACAGTAAGTACACAAGAATATTCAGGACTAATTTTAAAAAGGAAAACATATATCATAAAACTATGTGATTAAAACAACATGGAACTGGCTTAGGATTTAACAAAAGAGATCAATGTAAGAGAATCAGAATTTGGAAACAAACTCGTGTATTTGCAGGAGTTTTGGAAATAAGACAATGGTAGAAAGAATGGAAATAACTGGAAAGTTGATTCTCTTTATAAAGGTAACTTTTAAATGTCCTTTTGCCTAACTACTGGGTGTCTGTCTGTGTAATTTGCATTCCTCTGTTTGTGTATAGTTGGGGTTTTCTTCACATGTTTATTAGCAGAGCAGATTTTATTTCTTTACTGAAATAGTGCTACTGTGTCCATTTTCTAGGTAAGGAAATGGAGGCTGGGGGAATTAGCTAAGTGACTGACACAGAGTAGCACACAGGGCTGCTTGTGCAGAGGTTCCTATGTCTCTGGCTACCAGCCTTTTTCCATTTGTCTCTCTGTCTGTCTCAGTCACTGTCTTTCCCTTTGACTCGTTTCTCTCTCTCTCTGATTCTTTTTCTCTAATGTCTTTTTTAAAATAAGCCCCACATTTTATAGTTGAATGTTTAAGAGCAAAGACTCTTGAAGCCAGTTCAGCCACCACCTGCGTTCAAATCACACTCCTCCACGGACTGTCTCTGTGACATGGACAGGTCCTGTCCCCTCCCTGAGCCTCAGTTTCCTCATCTGTAACATGGGGATAACGGTCATCCCTACTCTATAGGGCTGTTTTGACAATCCAGTGAATAAATATTGTGTGTGTAGAATGGCCTCAAGTGTCCAACACATGTTAGCTATTTATGTTATTATGATATCAATAAAATGCCTATTCAGGTATCTCAAATAGGCATTGTGAATTTCCTGAGACGGGAAACCATGTCTTCCACTCCACAACTTTTTACTTAAAAAAATTTCATATCTATGACAAAGTTAAAAAGATGAATATATTGACCATCCATACATCTTTCATCTACTCCCCTAACTGTTCACATTTTTTGCCACATTTGCTTCATCTCATTATCTCCATATATATATATATATATATACATTTATTATTTTGCCAAGTTATTTGCAGATATCATAACACCTTACCCCTTAATACTTGTGTTTTTTCTAAGAACAAGGATATTTTCCTTCAATAACCATGATACCATAACCATTCTCTGGAAATTTAACACTGACACTATTATTATCTAATGTATGCTTCATAATCAAATTTTCAGGACCATGTCTTAATTTATCTGTGGGCTCCCTGGGACCAGTACAGGCAAAACTAGGGGAACAAATACAAGAAGACTGAAAGTGGCTGAGAGATCAAAGGAACAAATCAATGAAAGTGAGTATAGGATGAATGAATGAATAAACACAATTATATGACTATAATCAGCATTGTTATATTTACAATATTATTATAACTGAAACATATACTACTATAGCTCTATTATTATACTGCATTCTGTAATTATCACTAGATTATATGCTATAATAAATATGATAATTATTGTCATTTGAGCTAATACTTTTTGAGCATTCACTCTGCAGCCATGCACCTTTTCAGGCACTTTTACATGAATTTCCCTATTTAATCCTCATGATAGCCCTAAGATACCATTATCTCTACTTTATAAAGAAATTGAGGGCCAGTGGCCAAGCCAGGGTTTGGACCTAGGATTCCTTGCTCCTTAGCCCACTGTGAAAGAGTGTGTTGTGAGTAGAGTCATCCTATGGGGAAATGGGGGTATCACAGGGCAGTGTCCCCAGAGCACTGGGTACTCACTATCCTCAGTGGGCCGGATATCTACACGCAGGTGCAGGTAAGGTTTGGAGGCAGTGGCGAAGGCTGTGCTGAGGTCCCAGTCAGACAAGAGTGAGAGGTAAGCTTCCTGCCCCATCCGATCTCGGCCCAGGTAGCTGATACCAAAGTTCTTCTTCCTGGACAGAAGAAACACCACAGCTTTCAGGGCCCCTGTGCCTGGGAAGCCTCAAGGACCATTTCCAAAAGAAGCCTGGGAAGTTTGTTTCACAAACACAGAAACAGATTCATGTCCGCTTGTATCTGGAGAACACACTGAAAACGGGACGGGTACTGGGGTCTCCTCTAGGGAGGGTAACTGAGTAGTTGAGGGATGGAAGTGGGAAGAAAGCAGCCTTGTGTATAAAAAATAAAGCAAGCTGTATGGTTATTTTTCACAACAGAAAATGTTTATGTAAAAAAGTCAAATAACAACTAAGAACTTGTTCTTTAGATACACCAGTACAACTCTATGCAAAGCACGTTGTGTGGTAACTACTGTCACCATGAACATGTTTAGTCACTCAGTTGTGTTCAGCTCTTTGTGACCCCATGGACTGTAGCCTGCCAGTCTCCTCTGTCCATAGAATTTTCCAGGCAAGAATACTGGAATGGGTTGCCATTTCCTTCTCCAGGGGAATCTTTCCAACCCAGGAATCAAACCTTCATCTCCTGTGTCCCCTGCATTGCAGGTGGATTCTTTACCTGTTGAGCCATCGCCAGAACTGACTGTCACCATGGAACCCCCCCCCAAATACCCATCATTTTTGTACCCTTTGAGTCTGTTACCATGTGCATATATTCCTCCAAAATAACAATGATACCAAAATAACCATCACATTTGCCCCCACGAGACACTATTTTTCATCTATCAGGTTGGCAAATTTTCTAATGTTTTTTAGTAACCAGTGTTTGTGAGGGTGTGAGGAAAACAGAAACTTTATGGGCTGCTGCTGAGATGGTAAATTGGTAACACCTACCTGGAGAACATTTTGGAAACATCTGTTGAAACTTAACTTATTATGGGACTATTTATATTAATAATGACAAAACAAACAACCTTCCCTACCAAACAACAGCAATAAAAATGCCAAACAACTGCTGTCAAGGTAGGTGGCCTACTGGTTTTGCCCCACACCCCATTACTCACCCATTCAAGTCAAAGGCTCGGATGAGGATGTGTTGTAACACATCGAGTGAAGTGATCTGGGGGTCCACAGCAAAAGAGCGAAACTCAAGTGGCAAGATGCTCTCACATTTCTGTGGAGAGAAGACATGGGGTAGGCCATCAGGGGTCACATCACCACAGTGACGTGGATGATATGGGAGAAGGTAAGGGTAGAGATGTGGCAGGGGCCAAATCGAGGCGGGAGTTCTGGGCCATGGAGAGAACTGGGGTTTGTGCTCTGAGTGAGGGGGGAGGCTTGGGAGAGTTCTGAGTAGAGGAGGGATGTGGTCCGATTTAGGATTTAACAGGACCCTTCTGGCTGCTCTATGAACAGTCTATGGGGGCAAAGGAGAAAGCAGTGGTCCAGTGAGGAGGAGGCTACTGCAATAGTCCAGGCACCCAATCCTTCTACATGCCCTCAAGGATGGTTGCCAAGATCACCATGTTCAATCTTTTGTTGTCAGTTGCTCAGCTGTGTCCAACTCTTTGTGACCCCATGGACTGCAGCACGCCAGGCTTTCCTGTCCTTCACTATCTCCTGGAGTTTGCTCAAACTCACAGCCATTGAGTTCGTGATGCCATCCAACCACCTCATCCTCAGACGCCCCATTCTTCTCCTGCCCTCAATCTCTCCCAGCATCAAGGTCTTTTCCAATGAGCCTTCANTGACCCCATGGACTGCAGCACGCCAGGCTTTCCTGTCCTTCACTATCTCCTGGAGTTTGCTCAAACTCACAGCCATTGAGTTCGTGATGCCATCCAACCACCTCATCCTCAGACGCCCCATTCTTCTCCTGCCCTCAATCTCTCCCAGCATCAAGGTCTTTTCCAATGAGCCTTCAGAACCCCATGAACAGTACGAGAAGGCAAAAAGACATGTCCAGCTTGGCCCTTATTAAACCAGTCCTCCATGCTGCAACCAATCTAGCATGTCTGTCTACAACACTCTCTTGCTTAAATCTCTTTGAAAGGAAGCCCAGGATTCCCAACAGGAGCTTTTTTGAATTTTACACTCTGGTACTACCAAACTCCCAGAAGTTACTCTGAACATATTTTGGCTCCAGGCCTGTGCTTGTGGAGATCCCCCAGGCTGGAAGGTCTTTCCCACTCTTTAACTGGCTCACTCACAGCTTAAGCATCTTCTCTTCTTTGAACACCCAAACCTCTACCTTTGAGCTTGCTCTATTACATTGAAGTGATGTTCACTTCTCTCGAGAATCTAACCTCTTCTCCTCACCACCAGTGTTATCACCCTAGTCTGAGCCACTATCACTGCTTGCTGGAACTACTGCAACAGCTTTCTTACTCAAGAACAGAATACATGCCAAAGGCCCTTCACAATCTGCCCCTCTCTTATCTCTCCTATCCACCCCCTACCACTCTTCCCCTCACTCTCTGGGCTCCAGCAATATGGAAACCTAAGGGAACATGTCAAACTCATCCCCACCTCCCAGCTTTTCTCTCGGTCTAAAACACTCTCCTTGCTGTTCTCTCGGTCTAAAACACTCTTCCTCCTGATATGCACATTGGTGACTCCTTTTTATTTGGGTCTCTGTTCCTTCAATACCTTTCTGGGTATTTCCCTGGACAACCTTGGCTAAGGTAACTCCCTAGTTCGGAATCTTTTTTGTTATCTCCCCATGACATTCACCAGTGTCTGAAGCATTTCCTTTATTTAGCTGTTTGTCTCCCCGACGAGTGTGTCTGCTCATCCAGGGTGGGGATTTGCACAAAAGTGCACTCTCAACACAATGTTAAACTGATGTCAGCGCCTCCTTTTCAGACAGCAACAACCTCCCTCATTTCTCAGGGCTCCACTCCATTAAGGCCCCTCCTCCAACCCTATAGCCCCTCCTCTCTACCCACAATCTCCTCCTATCCATTTCAGAGGGCCCTACCCTTCTATTTGCAATCCCAATGCCCCACCCTCTGCCCCCGCATTCCCAGGTCCAGCCTTCCCCCAGCCCCCACCCAAGCCACCAATATTCTGCTCTCTAGCCTCTCCCCTCACGTAACACCCCAATTCTCAAGTCCCGCCCTCCATCCTAGGACAGCCACCACCTTCCCCTCTCCCGGGAGCTCTGGGCGGGCTGAACGACGGGCCACCAGCCTCACCTTGACTCGGACCCGCACCACCTCTCGCTCCTCCTCCTCAGCTACCGCCGCCTGGGCTCCCCCACCAGGCGAGGGCGCTCCGGAGCCAGCCAAGTCTGAGGACCCAGAGGCCGTCGCCATCCTGCTGCCACCCACCTCAGGGTGACAGCTGACCGTTGCCCCCTACCCTTGCGCGCACGCCAGAATGCGGGCGCCCGCGGCCCCACCTTGTGCCCTGGCGCAGGCGCAGAGGGCGCCACGCGACCCTACCCACCCCGCGCTTGGCACAGGGAGGAGGTCACCTCTGCGCTTGCGCAGAGTGTGCTGTTGTCAAGAGCCCCGCCCCTAAAGCCGGGCATTTTGCCTCACTTTAGCCAGTGTGCAGGCGCCTACTGAGGCCCCGCCTCCCCCGTCCTTGATTGGTCACTTTGCTTCCGGATTCGCCTAGGTGTGCGTTAACGCGGCGACCTATTGGGGCGAGAAAAGTGGGCGGGGAAATGACGCTACTGCACGTCAAGGCCCCACGTCCTGCCTCCGGTCGCTTCACGTCTCTACTTAGAGATGACGTCATTTATTTAAAATCATTTCAAATGAATCTGCTGAATGAAAGAATAATCCTTTTCCCACAATCTTTTAAAAAATAGCTTACACGTTATGAAAATTCACGGATCTGTACATTTAGATTTTTGCAGTTTCTGCCTGCATGTTATACTTCAATAAATAATTTACCTATAAAATCCATTTGTATGCTCTGTGGACAAGTTTGCCTGTTTTTACTGAATCTTTACAGCACGTTGAAGTCAGTCCTGTTATTAAACAGTGTGTGCCCACCAAATATCAGCTGAATACTGGACATATTTTAGACTCCTTTGAGACAGTTTATGTGCCACGAAATGCAAAAAGCCATTCTCACTTTACTGTACAACGTCTCTATGGTTTGGACAAAATACATGCTGCCCTTAAAAATGTAATTTCTAACCAAGGAGTCCTGTAAGGTACCTGGACTTCAGTTATTGCAGTATTGTATGGATGTTACCCTTAATGTTACCTTTTTAGAGAAGTCTCCTTTTCTAAAACACTTCTTGTGGCACTGCCAGGTTTTCTGATGGAAACAAGGAGTTTGAAAGTCGCTTTTCATTAAAATTATCATAGAGTGGAATGAGCAAAACATTAGCCTAGAACTTGGAATTTATCCTGAGGGCCCTGGAGCACAGGCTTATGATGTGTTCAGATGCCCCTGTCTTGGTTGTGGAGAAATCTCTGGAAGGAAATATACTGGAAGCAAGGAGAGCAAAAAGGAGGTCCTTGCCATAGTTGCTGCTGCTGCCATAGTGCAGGGGAGAATTTTCTCTTTCATTTGTTCATTCTTCCATTCAACAAAGTGTATACCAGATAGTTTAAATATATTAATTCATCTAATCTGCATAAAAATCCTGAGGTAGGTACTATCATTATCAGCATTTTACATATGAAAGCACTGAATGATCATGGGAAAACATGCTCAAGGTCAAAGGGATAGTAAATAGCACAGAGAGAAGAGAGTGCAATGGATAGAAGGTGGGGCTGTGCCTGCTGTACTTGAAGGAGAGCAAGGGCACCATCATGCCTTAAGTAAACAGTGAGGTAAGTGATGGATCTGAGGTGAGAAATTAACGCATGGCTTTGGGTTAACAGTGAGGCATTTCTCAAAAAGTGACACGGTAGGCTCAAGCAGTAAACTGAAGTCCTGCTCTGCACAGGTCAGCTGGAGCCCATCTACAGGTATCTGCAGTTTAATTATTCATGGTCATCTCCACAAAATTCCTCAAGTACCCATTTGTTTTATGACTGAAGGTCTGTGAGGTTAAAGACAGAGACTGCTGGATGAGCAATAGGGGTCTGTAGGGTGAGGGGTATCTGTGGGTACATAAGTGGTCTGTGGGGTGAGTAAAGGGATGTCTGTGGGATGAGTGATAGGATATGGTGTGATGGAAGATCTCTGGGGTAATTGGGGATCTATAGGGTGAGTGATGGGGAATGTAAGGTAAATAGATTCTTTAAAGTGATTATGGGGAGTTTACAGGGTGAGTGATTGAGGGATCTATGGTGAGTGATGAGACTAATGAGGTAAATGATAGGGTATTTGGTAGGAGAGTGATAAGGTCTGTGTAACACATGATGGGGGATCTGAGTGAGTCATAGAGTTCTAAGTGATGGACGGTCTCTTGGGGCAAGTGATGGGGTCTGTGGTGTGAGTGATGGAGGTCTGTGAGGTGAATGATTCTGTCAATGGAGCAAATGAAAGGCTGTTTGTGGGGACAGTGATGGGTATCTTAGGAGTTAATGATGGAGTATGTCGGGTGAGTGAGGGGAGGGTAGTGGAGTGACTTTTGTGGGGGTCTCTGGTGTGAGTGATGGGAATCTTTGGTAGTGAGTGGGTTCTTTGGAGTGAGTAATAGGGGATATATGGAGTTAGTAATGGGGTATTTGTGGGATACCTGATCAGGAGATAAGAGGCTGAGTAAACTGAAGAACTTGGATTTGGAAACTTCTCAGCCTGACCATATTTCAAAACAAGAAAGGGTATATTCTGGAGAGAATGCCAAGGGTGTGGATGGACGATCATGCCTTAAAAGACTTTACAAATGTGATTCATGGATCTAATTAACCATCAGGGGAATCTGTGCGGTTAATGATGGAAATTTGTGAGGTCATAGGTTCAAGGCCTATGGGATGATGATGCTAGTCTATGGCTAAGAGGATGGTGGTCTGTGGAATGAGTCCTGGAAGGATCTATAGGGTCAGTCATGGGGCATCTCTGGGGTTAATAATTAAAAATCTCTCAGTATAGGGTCAAGATCTTTATTTCCTGATTTAAAAAACTGTCCCCATCACAGACTTCCTAGGTTCTCTTGTACCTTTGTCCCATTGGCTCCTGACAGTGGCTCCACACAGCTCCTTTCTTCCCACTGCCCACCCATCAACCTGAGTTTGACAGATCAATTCGATTTGTCCTTCCAACCTGTGGGAGCAAGGATTGGAATCTTCTGGCAGGTGGAGAGTTCCTCAATAGCCAGTGTTTAAGCCTAGTTCATCACTCTTTAGTTCTGCTTGCTCTTGGCTTTGGGGGCTTTGGCATCCAGTATGCTCTGGGCATGAGCAAGTTGCTTTATAGAATCCAGTATGAGGAGTCCGGGCAGCACCAACCACAGAGCATTCAAGAAAACAAAGTAAAACCAGAAGTAGAGAGGGTGGCCCAGCTCCCCGTGCTGGAATCCATCACGGTACTCTGTCAGGAAATAGAGCACATCTCCATATACCTGACCTGTGGGAGGTGAAAGGAGAAGGAAACTCTGTAAGGAGGAGGAACAATTCCAAGCCATTTTCCAAGTTATTAGAGCTCAGGATTCCCAAATTCAGAGACATAAAAGTTCTGAAATCACATGACTGAAGATTTGAGAAATCAGAAATGTGAGAATTCCAGAAATCAGAAGCTGAGACTTTCTGAACTCAAGAGAGTTCATGTCTCCAGAATTTAAGCTCAAAATCCTTTCATTCAAGACAGCTCAGGATTCCAGGACTAAAGAGAACTCATCAGAAAGCTAACAACATAAGAACATAAGAGGACTGAATCTCAGATGAAGGAAGCTCACAATCTTGATCCAGAAGAATACAGGGGTTTCCCACCATCATGGGCCACCTCATGTAACTGTAACCCTCATGAGAGACTTTGTGATGGAGTGGGAGGAGAAATGAACTCTCCTGGACTGAGAACACAGGCCTGGAGGGGCATAGCTGCTCCAAAACCTCAGGGAGTTTGTCATTCAGTCTGACTCAGCCCTGGATGGGCACAATTGAGAAGTCCCACCCGCAGGAATGCCCCCATGTCTGTAGATCCCCCATCAAGCCCTCAAGCACCCATTGTAGGCCTTCTCCTCACCCACAGAGATCACAAGCTGTAGGACAAAGCGGAAGGGTTGCTGGCGGAGAAAAGCAATCACCACCCACAGGCTGAGTGGTCCCCACAGGTAAGCCGTGATGGTCTCCATGCATATCATGAAGTTATCATTCCTGCAAGAGAAAGGATGGAGGGGGCACTGGCATCACTATGTTCTACCTACAAGGCACCCCTTAATGCTCCCTGACTTACCTCCCCCCAAAACAATGCAGGTCTCCCTTGACAAACACTTACAGTATGTATCGGCTGTCTCCCTTGGCATACTCTTTCCCTGAGGAAGATAAGAAATTTTAAAAAAAATTTTTTTAATTTTTTTGTATTCATTTATTTTTTTACACAAACTCCCAAACATGAACCCCCGATAAGAAATTTATATGAAGAATATCAGCAGGAAAAGGAAGTCAGACTTGTGAGAGCCAAGGGCTCATGTAAGAAGGCAGGCTTTATAACTTCCCCATGCCTCAGTTTCCCCATCTGTGAAACGGGGCAGCTGATTTTATATGTATACAAGATAATGTGTGCAAACTTGACACAGAACATTAAGTGTTACTGTGATTGTCTTGTATTCAATAAATGTTTGTGGAATAAAATCAGGCAGGTGTAAATGATGGAGTGAGGAAAGTATCCAATGAGAGAAAGAGAGAGAGCTTGAAGGTGAACAGATGAGTAAATGAAAGAGTGAGCAGAGATCACTAAGGAAAAGATAGATCACCCAGTATAAAAATAGACAGGAGACTGAAATAGGTTTCTCACAAAAGAGGATTCTAAATGGTGAATAAACACATGAAAGGTACTCATTAATCACTAAGGGAAAGCAAATTAAAACCATAATGAGGTATCACTTGAAGGACTAAAATTTAATAAACACCTGATCATATCAAGTGTTGATGAGGCTGTAGAAAAACTAACTCTAATATACTGCCGGTGGGAATATAAAATGGAGCAGCCATTCTTGAAAATTCTGTAACATTTATTCTTTAAAAACTCCTTATAAACTTATGATGATTGTCCTCATCAAAAAAAAGCAAAGTTCAGAAGCAAATTTCATTTTAAGAAAAGCATGCTACCATTTATACAAAAGGAAAAATTAAAATGATGATGATGATAATAAACAGTTATATGGCATGTATTGTCTGCCAAACATTGTTCTAAGTGTCTTACATGTATTTGGGTATGACTATTATTCCTCTTCTACAGTTGAGCAAACTGAGGCTTATGTATGTAATTTATGTGTAAACCTTGAAAAGAAACATAAGCAACTATTTGGGGAAACTTGGTGGATAGAAGGTAGACTTTTACTGCATACCTCTAAACAGCTTCATTTTGGACCCATGTGAATATATATGCAACAAAAGTTAAATAAATTTTTAAAATTTATTTTAAACAAATGGAATAAGAGTTGGTGGGTGGGTAAACATCTAAACCAATCCTTGTCCAGGAAATTCCCTTCCACAGCATATTGAAGAACCCAGGACTCACAGAGTTGAGATAAGATGGCTTGGTCTCCGAGAAGGTCCGCGTGGTAGAGGCTGAACCAGCCCTCAATCACCAAGTGAATGAACCCACATACTGCAAACCAGCACAGGGACAGTCTCCGCCAAGTCCCCAGTGGGATGACCGCAGCACGCCCTGACAACAACCATGTGGCCACAACTAAGACTCCAGAGACGGAGAATAGGCCAGCCAGGATATGCCAGGTGGGGCAGTCATTAGGCACAAAGTTGTCTAGTCTCAGATGCCGAGGCCAGTAGGGGTGCGTGGGGCTGGTGTTGGTGGTCATGTCTTTGTAGGCTGATGGTGGTGTGTGGATATGTAGAAAAGAGAATAAAAAAAAAAAACTGAACAAATACAAAGGCATAGAATGAGATCATAAAATCAAATCCAAATAGTTTATTATGACAAGAAATGTAAGTGGACTCAATTAACCGATTAAGACTGACTCAATTAAAATAATCTAATTATATACTATTTTAAAAACATGAATATAAAGCCACAGAAAAACCAAAACCTTGTTCCTGCCCTCTGGAAGCCATATGATATGGTAGACACAGGAACCAGAACAGGTCCCAGCTCTCTGGGGAAGCTAGAACCAGGCCTAGTCTCTGCTCTCATTGGTCACAGTCTGGTGGTCAGACACGACAATCAGACTAGGTCCTAGCCCTCATTGGTCATGCTCTGGCAGGGAGACACAGTAATCAGGCCTGATCCCCGCCCTCAGGGGTTACAGTCCGCTGAGGGAGACACAGGAGCCAGACCCGGTGCCATGACTCACAGGTCTGCTAGGGGAGACACAACGACAAGATTTGCAGGGGTCGCTGTCTTGCATCCTACAACGGAAAGCTATTACCCTCCTCATAGTCCTGGAAACTGCAGAACAGACAAAAAAGATGACTAATCAGAACTACACCTTCAGGTTCAGTGTATGGGATTATCCGACCCCTCCCGAAATTGCTCACCCTGCAGCCAACCCGCAAAAAAGAGGAAAGTGGAGGGCAGGGGTCCTGCGCCTGGAGCTAAAGAGGAAAAGGAGGGGCAAATACAGAGACCACCAATCAGAACTAGAACCCTCTGGTTCGGCTGCCCGATGAGAAGGCAGATCTTTTGCAGTCCGGACAACCGCGCAGTAGCCGACTGCCCTGCGCAGGCGCGTGGGAGTGGTGAGGGTGGCAAAGCGGCGGGGGATGTGGGGGCGGGGGAAGGGTCTGGCGCAGGCGCGCCAAGGGCTGGCCATTTAGCAATTGAGAGCTAAGGGATGGAGAGGCATTTCAGGCGGAGGGCAACTCACTCAACAGCGCGTTTGCAGCGGCCTCTCCCACAGGCTCCCGGGTCTCACTAAGATTGCTCGCTGGCTCCGAAATATCACTACTTCAAATCCAACCCCTCACAGGTTCCGCCTTATGGAACTGGCCAATGGAGGAGCTGGAAAGGAGGCCAGTGCCACTCTCAGCCAATAGTTATTGTCTGTGTGTCGCTGACCCCGCCCTCACGCGTGGTACCATTTTTGCTGCGGAGAAGCCACGGTTGGTGGGCGTTTTCAGCCAGAAGCCAATCTGTGGCAAGTCTTGGCTTCAGTTTCCCTAACCCCTTATCCATCCCATCGGAGATCGAAAATCGGGTGTTTATCTGCTGTTGAATCAGCATTGCGTTGCACTCATTTGTAAAAGCAGAGCAACCAAAACTTTTCCCAGATCAACCTTCAATCCTAACCCCCCAAATGGGCAAGCAAACATAATTCAAATAAGTCCTGGTGGCTCAGCAGTAAAGCATCCACCTGCAATGCAGGAGACGCGGGTTCGATCCCTGGGTCGGGAAGATCCCCTGGAGAAGGGAATGGCAATCCACAACAGTATTCTTGCCTGGGAAATCCCATGGACAGAGGAANATAAGTCCTGGTGGCTCAGCAGTAAAGCATCCACCTGCAATGCAGGAGACGCGGGTTCGATCCCTGGGTCGGGAAGATCCCCTGGAGAAGGGAATGGCAATCCACAACAGTATTCTTGCCTGGGAAATCCCATGGACAGAGGAACCCGCGGGATGCAGTCCATGGGGTTGCAGAGAGTTGGATACAACTAACAGACAGATCAAATCTTACTGCTGCCTCCGCCTCTCCCTCAGGCCATATCCATCTGGACTTCAAGTCAGAACAACCAATCAAAACCCAAGCCCCTCAGCCTTGCTGACCAATTGACATGGAGGCCCTCAAACCCCCTGTGCCAACTCTTAAGAGTGAATCAAAATTCCCTAACTCTAACCCAGTGGGCACCCAGACTATTCAGTCAGTCTCCAGACCCAACCCAGGCCTTCTATCCAATTAGAATCCACACCCCTCAGTTCTCCTAAGGACCAATAGGCATCAACTCTTGATCAGTCTTGCTTTCCTCCACTGTTCCAGTCAGGGCAACCAGTTAGAATGGGAATTCCTCAGTTTTTCAGCCAGTTGGAACAATTAGTATCAGGCCTCCCCCATATCCAGGTATCCAATCTGTCCTGGTCCCACTCAGATCTAGCAGTACTATCCTCAGGCTCATCATTCAATCATGAATGATAATAAATGAACTATAAGCCAATCACAACCTCCCTCCTCATGGTTTCTATCTTCCAAACCTTTATACATGCTGTGTCCCCTTCCTAATTCATTTCTATTCCCCACTGAACAGTGAAGAAAGAGGCTTTTGTATATTTCCTACTTTTATTTGATAATAACAAACTGTATAAAAAGGGACAAGGAAGGCGGGGAGGCCCCGGATCTCCCCCTCTCTGCTTCCCCAAGCATCTCCCACCCCTAGGCCCCAGGAGGGACCACTCCCTTCCCGCCTTGTGGTGGGGTGTGGATTGACAGGCATGGAAATGGTGTGTGTGTGTGTTTGTGTATGGGTGTTGAGAGGGGTCAAGGATGGAGAGAGGGTCAAGAATTAGAGGGCCTTTCCTCATCACCCATCAGAGCTGGCACCCTGAGGAGGGGTCTTGAGGGAGCTTGTGATGGTCCACAGATGTGTCTCAGCCTATGAGACGGTAGAAGATCCAGCATCCAAAAGTGACCCAGTGACTGGCCCAGCTGAGCTCTGACCATTTGTGGACAGTGTATGCCATGCCGTAGCCCTGTGGGAAAGAGGTGACGGTTGGTCCCACTCAGCAAGAATAAAAAGATCTCAGGAAAACCCATGCTTTGCTCAAGGATGTTTCTGTGACTCCACTGCAATCCTGAGTGAGGCCCCAGAGAAGAGATTGAGTACATATGAAAGGTAAGCAGACTTAGTATTTTTTCTTTTGTGTTTTCTTCTATTTTAAAAATTTAAATACGAGACAAGGAGATCCCACTCTCTGACCTATACTCTCCCTTATACATAAAGAGTTCCTAGAAATTGAGTTTTTTAAAAGACAGACATTAGCAAAGGAGGTGAGTAGGTCATTTTCAGAAAAGGAAAAAAAATGAAATCACTCTTAAACATATCAAAAGATACTCAGCCTCATGCATCACCTCCCTCCACTCAAACTGACAAACATATCTGTGAAGTCTGAAAGGCACTTATTGTGACAAGCACGATTACACACTGCTGGTGGGAGGGTGAAAAGATAACTTCTCCATTGCTATCAAGACTAGATCCTACAGTTCTGTCTGCTCCTCTGTGAATCCACATGAAGGTGACGTTATTACTTGCTGTAGCATTACTTATAATAGAAAAGGAGTGGAAAATCACCTGGGTGTTCACTGATAAGGGACAAACTATATTACATCACAATAGAAAAAATGAATGAGGATACTCTGTCTTTAAAAAAAAATTACTTATTTGGCTGTGCCAGGTGTTAATTGCAGTATGTGGGATCTAGTTCCCTGACTGAGGATCAAACCCAGGCCCCTTGCACTGGGAGCTCAGGGTCTTAGCCACTGGACCGCCAAGGAAGTCCCTACTCTGTGTCTTAGTGTGGGAAGTTTTCAGGAATTATGTGAAAAGAGCAACACGCAGCACAGTGTCATTCATATGTTACCTTTAGGGTATAAACCAGGGGGAGGGAATTAAAAGAATTTTTTTTATATCGCTTATTATGCTTATATTTTAGAAGAATAGTTCAATAAAATGAACAAAAGTGGGTACCCATAAGAGGATGGAGGTAAGAAGGTAGGAATAAGACTTTCCCCTGAATATCTGTTTGGTGTCTGAACCATGTGATATGCATTAACTATTCTTTTTTTTTTTTTTTTTTTTTAGCTGTGTCTCGAGGATTGCAGGACCTTAGTACCCTGACCAGGGATTGAACCTTGGCCCCAGCAGTGAAAGTGCCATGTGCTAACCACTGGACTGCCAGGGAATTTCCTGCATTAACTATTTTTTAAAGTTTTAATAAAAAACCAACAATTTTATTTAAAAAGAAGCAAAACCCAGATTTTACACATTCAACCTGAATGAAAAATCAGTGTTTATAAAACATACGTTTATAAAACATAAAGTTTTATTTTCAATTAAAAATTGAACTAAGGGAATTCCTGGTGGTCCAGTGGTTAGGACTAGGTCCTTTCACTGTGGTGGCCCAGGGTTCAGTTCCTGGTCAGGGAACTAAGATCCTGCAAGATCGCAAGATGCCTGGCGCGGCCAAAAAAAAAAAAGAGAGAAGCAAAACTTGGATCCTGTTAGTGCCATATAAATAAACATTACTTTCAAATTGTTTTTCATTTAAAGAGGAGTAAAATCTGGAATGTGCACACTCTACCTGAATAAAAACAGTATATACATTTTACCATACACTTTTAAAGTAGAATCCAGGCTTTGCACAATCAATATAAGTAAAACTATTTTTAACAAATTAAATAAAGAAGACTTGTGAGCTCTAAGTAACAATATGATGAAATAATTAACTTTAAAAAAGGAAAACTCAGATTTTATATTCTATCTATAGAAAATAAATTTTACAAGTAAAATAAACACACTTTGCACACTTCATTCAAGTAAAAGACCCAACAGTATCAATCAACCAGAGGCACAATGGGAGAGAAGGACAAAGGAGCAGTGGTTTCGCAAGCTGGAGACACCGGACACAAGGTCCTCACGCCTTGTCCTCCACACCTTTGTTCTTATGGTTCTGATGAGCAGGTAGCACATCCCTGGGTGACCCCCAGCCCAGGCCTCCCCACCCCCCGCCACCTTACCTGTTCCTCTGTGGTGTCGTCCACATCAACATCAAACAGGGAGCCCAGGTAGGCTAGGTGGAAGATGGCCAGGGCCCCAAAGAACAGGTTTAAGGCTCGAACCCCCAGGCCCTGTGGAAGACAGATGGATAAGCCTGGCAACTGGACCTAATCACTGTCCTCCAATCCCACCTAGGCAGGTGCTCTCAGGGAAACACTCTGCTGCTGCTGCTAAGTCGCTTCAGTTGTGCCTGACTCTTTGCTACCCCATGGACTGCAGCCCACCAGGCTCCTCCGTCCATGGGATTTTCCAGGCAAGAGTACTGGAGTGGGGTGCCATTGCCTTCTCTGAGGGAAACACTNCCACCTAGGCAGGTGCTCTCAGGGAAACACTCTGCTGCTGCTGCTAAGTCGCTTCAGTTGTGCCTGACTCTTTGCTACCCCATGGACTGCAGCCCACCAGGCTCCTCCGTCCATGGGATTTTCCAGGCAAGAGTACTGGAGTGGGGTGCCATTGCCTTCTCTGAGGGAAACACTCTAGGCACAGGAATAAGGATGTCCAGGGCACCTCCTGCCAGAGTAGGAAAGAGATGGTTCTGATCCTCCTGGAGCTCAAGGGGTATCCAAGGATGAGGACACTGTTAGCTTGAGAACGTCCAAATTGGGAGAGATTTGAGCATTCAGGCAGAGGAGGAAGAATGATGGGTGGGGCCTTGAGTTGGGGGTTTATGGTGATAAACATTGGCTGGCTGGTTAGAGGGAACTCTGAAATTCTCCATACTTCTTGTTGCCAAAAGGATGAGAAAAAAGACACAAATCAAAGCAAATCGCTACTATGACCTACAGGGCCCACCTCTCCCTCTCTGACTCACTCTGCTCAAGCCATCCTGGCCTCCTCACTATTCCTCAAATATTTCAGGCACCCTCCCATTTCGGGGCCTTTACTCTGGTTGTTCCCTTTGCCTGAAATGCTCCCCTTCCTTACCTCCCTCAGTTAAAGAACTCAAAAGTCACTTCTCCACTTAAACATGAAACCACTCACACCTGATACTTCCCTCTCCCCTTCTCTTATGTATTTTTTCCTTGGCACTAATCACAACCTAACAATCTACTACACTTTACTGACTTATTTTTTATTTACTGTCTCCCCTGTTAAAACGTTTGTCCCAGAGGGCTGAGATTTTGGTTTATTTTATTCATCACTGTGTCTCCAACACCAGTACCAGGAGGTGCTCAACAAATGTTCATTGGGGTATACAGCAGTTGCTTGATACATTCTTATTAGAGAGATGGATGACAGTGAATAGAGGTGAGGTTATGAACATGGTTCAGGAATGGAAGAGAAAGCTGGGCACCCTGAGATAGATATAAGATAGAAAGAGAAATAATTTTTGAGGGGGGGAGTTGACCACAAGGCTGCCTAGGCTGAATCCTCACCAAGCGATGCTGGTGTGAACAGTCTGGTGGGCACCGTTTTGATAAGACGCAGGCACTGAGAATCCGAGCCAGGCGCTTTCGGAGAACTAGGGCAGATGCGGGGGAGGGGAAGGTAAGACTGTTAGGTTAGCCTCAGGTGACAGTGGTTCCAGCCCGCCACCAACCAACACCAGCCACTTGTCCCATCTGCTGGGTTGGGTTCTGCACTCACCATGCTCCACGTAAGTGATAAATGCCAGGGACAGCAGCACTGCAGCCAGGTGGAAGCTGAAGCCCTGGGGTGGGGTTGGGGGCAGTGAGGTGAGTGAGCAGGAGGCCCCGCCACCCCCACCCAGCTACCATCCCGATCCCCTTCTGCTCTGCTCACGTGCAAGAGGGCGCTGGCTGCATAGGTGACCAGCACGGCTGAGAAGGTCCCCAGGTGGAGAGCATTCTTGAAAACATCTGGGGGGGTGGGGAGAGGTGGGGCAAGAGTCTCCTGAGCTTTTCCCCTGCCCTTCCTGGGGGGCCATTAGGGCAGGGTGAGGATACCCACAACCTCTCAGGGCCCCCCGGATGAAGTCTCTCTATAATGGCCTCCAATTTCATATTACCTAAAACTTAGCTCCTGATTGTCCCTCCCAACCTGTTCCTCCTGTAGTCTTTCCAAGTGTGGCCAATGTCAATTAAACCCTTCCAATTCATCAGGACCAAAAGCCTCACTATCACCTTTGCTCTGCTCCTCCCGACTCCCATAACCAAACTCTTATCATATTCTGTCAGTTCCAGCTTTGGAGTTTATCCAGAATTTGACCTCTCCATTTCCACTCCTGCCCTCCTCAACACCCCGTCTTTCCTCACAATAGCCAGAGGATCCTGTTACAACCCAAGGCAGCCGGTGGCCCTCTTCTGCTCATACCCCTGCTGTGTCTCTCTCAGAGAAAAAGCCAAAGTCCTCCCCGTGGCCAGAGAGACCCTACAGGACCAGGCCCTGTCACCTCTTAGACCTCACCTCCTGCCACTCATCCCCTTGCTCACTCTGCTCCGCTCTACTGGTCCTCACTGTACCTCAAATGTGCCAGGTATGCGCCTGCCTCAGGGCCTGCGCTGCTGTCCCTGCCATCTGTTACATCCCTCCCATACATATTTGCATGGACTGCTTTCTCACCTCCAGGTCTTTGCTCAGACTAGCTCCTCAGTGAGACTTGCTCTGGTTGATCTATTTAAAATTGCATCCACTCCCACCCACACACTCCTAACACTCCCAGATCATCTTCACCTTTTCTCTTTATTTTTCGTACCACAGCACATATCACCACCTGAACTACTGTGTATTTTTTAAAATTATACTGCTCCCCCCAACAAAAATGTCAACTCCACAAGGACAGGAGTTGTTTGGGAGGCTTTTTGGTCCCTACTATCTTCAGTTTGTTGTATGAATGTGAAAAGGGGTGTGGGTTGATGACTGCTAACCCTCTTGGAGTGATGACTTTGTGACTCACAGTTATTTAGCCAATAAGACATGGGCAGGTTCCAGCTTGTGACAACTTCCACCATGGACCGGGGCAGCTCCACATTCAGTGGCTTAGAGACTGTAAGGTCCCTATGGGCAAAAGAGACATGCAAACTTATTTGGGATTTAACCCACCTGAGAGTCACACTTTTGTTCTTAGTTGTTCCCTCCCCTGGGAGCATCCCCCCTCCTCCCTGATGCTCCTCTAGGCAGCACCCCATGGGAGATGGAGCCCCCCAGCCCTCCCCACCATTCCAGGTGATCCTTCTCCTCGGTGAAGCCAGCCCCCGCCAACGTGGCCGTGGCTTCGGACAGAAAGCCCACAAAGTAGTTGCTGAAGTGGAAGGAGACAGCGCTCTCGTAGGCTCGCAGCCACCTGGGAGAAAAGGAGCCAGAGAGAGAGGCATCATGCCCAGGTCCAGGCGTGATACCCCCCCCCCCCCAGTTGCCAGCATCCCTGGCTCCACTCCATAGACTCACCTTACCATGGTGCCCCTAGGGGTCAGGAAGGCAGCAGAGAAGAAAGGAAAGAGTCAGAGAGGCCCTGGAAGCTGGTCTGAGTTGTTCATCGACAAGACAGACAGAAACATGGCAGCAAAAGAGGTGACAGTCATGCTACGANCCCCCCCCCCCCAGTTGCCAGCATCCCTGGCTCCACTCCATAGACTCACCTTACCATGGTGCCCCTAGGGGTCAGGAAGGCAGCAGAGAAGAAAGGAAAGAGTCAGAGAGGCCCTGGAAGCTGGTCTGAGTTGTTCATCGACAAGACAGACAGAAACATGGCAGCAAAAGAGGTGACAGTCATGCTACGATAGCCACACACATCCATGCTTCATGTTGGTTAGTTTCAGGTGGCTCAAATTGACGTGTGAGCTGCTCTATGATATGACATGGTCCCATGGCCTCACCTGGCCAGACATCCAGACCCAGCCACTGTTAGAGGCTGATCTCACAGCTACATGGACAGACACACATACTATCAAGACTCCCAGCTCTCTGACCAGAGTCAGTGACCATAAGACACATGGAAGTCCTTTAGTTAGGCTCAGAGATTGTCAAGCACCCCGTTATGTACACATACACAATTCTACACTTAAGACAGTCATCCTGTCAGTTGTACAATCAGACATGGTCAAAGCAGGAAACATCTTCCACTGGAAAAAGCATAGGTTCTGGATTCAGGCCTGGGATTAATGTCTGGCTGTAGTTGGGTGACAGTGGGCAAGTCATCCCACCTTTCAGAGCCTCATTCAGCATCAGACACAATCAGCAGCCAGTGAAGAGGGGAGAAGTTCATGTAATCAAAGAGCTGGATGAAATCCCAGTCACACCAGGGGTGGATGGTCAGCCCTGCCCCTCTGTTGGACAATACTGAGGAGCCAGAGAAGGCAGATCCATAGGCAGACTCATTACAGACACACACACAACATACCACAGATCCATTCCCAGCCACAATTAGAGACAAGCCTGGTTTATCCTATCTAGTGACAGCTACATGCTCCCATCACAGACAACTGCACAGCCAGCCAGCCAGCCAGAACAACTCCAGTCCCACACAAGGAGTCCCTGGCTGACAGGCAGAAGCCCACACATACCTCTAGCCAGTGTCACAGACAGGTCAGCATCGCCAACCGACACATATCTGTTGCTCTCTATTGCACTCATATAACTTGCTTCTAATGGTGGAATAGCAGAACAGATGGACAGACAGGTATAGTACGTAATGGAGTATCTACTGTACATGGAGTTATAGGGCCAATCATGGTCAAACCAAAGCCTCAGACAAACACTCAGTCTCTGTCTAGTCACTGGGTAGATGGTCAGACAGTCTCAGACTCACAAAACCAATCAGTTACAGACTATGCCCCCACCCCCCAGTCAGCCCCACTTGCCCTCAGCACCTGCCCTCATTTACCTGACTTTGCGTTTCTTGCTGTAGTAACAGAAGACAGATAGAAGCATTAAGAGACAAGCTCAGAGCTGGGGAGACCCCAGGTCCCTCCCCAACCCCCTCACTGCTGGGCAGAGGCCTCGAAGGCTGTGCTCACTTGCGAAGGAGGCGGTCACCATCAAGGGGAATGAAGTACGGGAAGAGGTAGGGCCCCACACAGGTGGACAGCACAAGGCACAGCAGGGCCAGCGCCAGGCTCCGGGCCACCTTCTGCAGCCATCGGCGGCTCTATGGGGATAAAGGCTCTGTGAACACTGCCTCATGCTGGCTCCCATGGTCCCTGCCCACCTGTCTACCCAGGGCCTCACCAGCGGGCGACCTTGGACGGCCTGTAGGTAGCTGTGGAAGGATATCCAGGGCCCGAACACGATGGTGCCCACGAAGTAGAGGTAGCCCATGAACTCCACAGGCGAGGGCACTGCGCCCACCTCGCCCCTGTCCAGGTCGAAGCCCAGAGACACCGCCTTCATGGCCACGATCATCTGGGCCCCTACATGTGGTGCCCATGGTCAAGTGGATGAGAAGAGAGCAGGTAGCCATGGGGGGATGTGGGGATCACCAGGTGAAAGGCGGTAGGAAAGAAGAGTGCAAGAGTGGAGAAGTGGGCACAGGGTCAGACAGGCAGTTGAGCAGGTGGGCCCAGGACTGGCAGATGTTCTGACTCTACAGAGAGTCAGGCACGGACATGAGATGGGACAGACAGATGGGGTGGGGGAAGAGGCATGGTAGAGAGAAACACAGACGTGAGGGGAGTCTGAGGGCTGCGTGTCCAGTGAGCTAGGCAGATGAGGGAGAAGCATGGGGAAGGAAAGAGACAGGGTGGGGGGATTTAGGAGAGGTGGAGTGGGGCTGCAGGGCTGGGGCAGGGGGACAGAGCCCGGGCTGCCTACCTCGCATCTTGTGCCAGGTCACGGTATCCACCATGTGCATCTCACTGAGGAAAAAGGTGGTGGTCTGGGCCCTATGACTCCCTTGGCCTCAGACACCGCAAAGGGGGGAAACCAAATTTTGCCTGCCCTGCACAGCCTCACGGAGGAAGAGTTCTCCAGGGCTCCCTCCTCCAGGGGGAGCTCAAGTGCCACCTGTCCAGGATAGCCCTCTGGAAAGAACAAGCCTCCCAGATTTCCACCACTTCCAGAAACATCCTATGCCCTCCCTGTCCTGGACAGTCTCATGAGGGGTGGCCTAGGGACCCACCCACCCCCACCCACTCTTCTGCTGATGGTACAGGGATGAGGACTCACGCCCATACCCCATAAGCAGGTAGATGAGGATGGTGACGGAGAGGAAGACACCCCGATGGGAAGAATGTCGGCAGAGGAACAGCACGAGGTAGCACAGGAGGCTGAGCAGCACGACCCAAACCATGTGCAGCTGGAAGAAGTGGTAGAGGCTGAAGAAGCCGNCCCCCACCCACTCTTCTGCTGATGGTACAGGGATGAGGACTCACGCCCATACCCCATAAGCAGGTAGATGAGGATGGTGACGGAGAGGAAGACACCCCGATGGGAAGAATGTCGGCAGAGGAACAGCACGAGGTAGCACAGGAGGCTGAGCAGCACGACCCAAACCATGTGCAGCTGGAAGAAGTGGTAGAGGCTGAAGAAGCCGCCTGCCACGGTGCTTGCATGCTTCAGGTAGGATGGCAACCCTTTGGGTGAAAGAAAGAAAGAACATGATAGGGAACTAGAGGAGGGTTGGTAGAAGGGCAACCTGGGCAGAGTTCACAGCTCAGGCAAAGGCTTAGAGGTTGGAATGTGGTGGGATTGCAGGTGACACAAAGCAGGTTTTGGGGAGCTGGGGAGGCAGCTTGGGTTTAAAGAAAAGAGACATCTATAAAGGTCATTTTGGGAACCCTGGAGGAAATCTGAATAACTTTTACTGGATAACACTATAGCACTGAGATTAAATTTCCTGAGGGGTGATGCTTTAGGCTATGGTTGTGGGGGGAAGATGTCCTTATTTTGGGGGGACACATGCAAGAGGATTTGGGGTGAAGTGTCAGCAGGTTATTCAAGTGATTCAGGAAGATGATCGAGCGATCGATAGAGCGAGCTAATGTGGCAGGATGTTGACAGTTGGAGAATCAGGTGATGCGTATATGAGTGTTCATTGTACTATTCTTTCAACTTAGCTTTGCAGTAACTTTGAAATTTTTCAAAATGATAAACCTGGGGAAAAATAAAACATCCATTTAACTTCTGAGTCTCAGATTTCCAAAATTCTCAGCATCCTATAGGAACCTTGGGGACTTGGAATCTTACCTTTTAGATAAAGGCATGCCCCGGTTTGTGGAAACATTTCAGAATCTTAGAATCCAGAAATCTTATTATAGAAATCCAGAATGCCAGCATTTTGGAAGCATAGAATATGAGAATTTCAACATGTCAGAATCCCCAAACCCTGTAATATGGTACTTTCCATAGCCCTGTGACATGTGCATTTCAGAATTTTATAACCTTGGGATGTAGGCATTTCAAGACCCCAAGATTTAAGAACCTCAGCTTTCAAGAGTCCCAGAACCCAGGGATACTGAAAGGCATGGTTTGGCATGGCAGGATGAGACTTGGTGTGATATAGCATAGGGTGGCCGGGTTAGTAGGATGTGGGGTAGTAGAGTGGGGCTTAGCCTGGTGGGATGTGGTAGGCTGGACACATAGGAGCCTGGCTTGGCAAGATATGGCAGAATAAAGTGGGCCTTGGTATGGATAAATGTGGCAGGTGTGATATGGCTTGGCATGGTGGCCCATGGTGGGGCAGGCACTTACCAAGCCTCCAGAGGAGGCGGCAGGCGAGGCAGATGGCAAGGAGCAACCAGATCTGGTCAAGGCCCTGCTGGGCAGTAGGCAGGAGACAGCCCTGCAGCAGCTGCTGGAAAAATTCCTGGCGGCTGAAGGTGGCCATTGCGGACCCCCACGGATGGATGGACAGATGGATAGACCTGCAAAAGGAGGGACACAGAGGAGCCTATCTGGGATGTCTATGGGGCAGATGATGCTCAAGGGATGGATTTGAGCACTCAGATTTCAGCTTAGGGTATGGCAGGGGGAGGGTGCGAGTGTAAGGTACATCAGACTGAGCCGCCAACTGTGTGTGTGTGTGTATGTGTGTGTGTGTGTGTGTGTGTGTGGAGGGGTGTCCCGGGTGCCCATACACAGCCTGTGACCTGAGGTGAATGAAGGATCTGTGTTCTTGTACGCTGGGAACAGTCCGGGTCCGATGGTGACTGAATGGTGTACATTCTAGGCCTGTATATCAAATTGAAGGGCTCCCTGGTTTGCAAGGTAGAGTCACGCTGTGTGGAGGGCAGAGCGGGAGATCCTGTGACACTCAGGGACCGTGTGCATCTCTCCTTGAACGGAGGTGGGGGGTGTCCTGTATCCCCCGCGCGCCCCATCCCACCCCCACTCGGCCTCCAACAAAGCCCTTCCCAGGCCCGGGGGCTGCAGGGAGGTGGAGATGGCGGTAGGGGACACGGCAGAAGGGGGAGGTGGAAAGGTGATGGAGAAGGGGCCCTAGCACACGCACTGCAGACCCTCAAGGGGAGGCCGGCTCAGGATGCAAGCTGGAGAGCCGAGCGTGCACCACCGGCGACCTACCTGGCAGTAAGGAAGCTGCGGTCCAAGGGGCTGGGGACGTGCCGCCGCCGCCGCCGTCGTCGCTGCCTCCTCCCGGCAGCCTCCCCCGCAGGCCGCAAGGCCGGGACCAGCTGCAGCTCTCAGGGCGGCGCGGTGAGCGGGCCCTTTAAATCGCGGGCCGGCCCGGTCGCCCAATAAGAGAACGGGAGCGGGGCGGGGACGAAGGAGGAGGGGAGCGGGAGGATTGAGGGAAGGAGCTGGAGGTTGAGTGGAGCCGGGCGCGGAGGACGTAGGAGAGGGGAACGTTGGCTCCCGCAACTTTCCGACCTTTTAGTGTGCCAGTCTCTAAAGGGTCGTGTCGGGAGGTCTTCTGACCATCCAAGAAGAAACCGTCCAATCACCAAATTCCTAAACCGTGGAAGCCAAGATGGGAAAGACGGGAGAGGGAGGATAGAAAGCCCGTTCCTCCATTCATCCGCCTCGCCCCTGAAACTGCCCACCTGCGCACGTCTTCGTGACACTGTTATGCCCCGGTTTCACAGATGGGAAAATAAACCGAGGTCTCTCCTTACCCATCCTTTGAGGGAACTATGGGAATTTCCAACCCTCCCCACCATCAGAGACCAGCCAGAAACACAAGTACTGACTGTGTCACCTGGGAGCACGAATTATGCGCCTAGGCTTTCCCCTAGGGACTCCCAGTGAGCACTTAGCTTGTCATTGAGAAATGATTTGCAGGTTGACTTCCCCACCTGCATTGAGGGTGACTCCAGCATCTACCGAGCTTTTCCTATGAACCAGGAGGCTAGTACAGAGCACCGATTTCCCGGTGGCTCAGCGGTAAAGAATCCGCCTGCAATGCAGGAGACATAAGAGACGCGGGTTCGATCCCTGGATGGGGAAGATCGCCTGGAGAAGGAAATGGCAACCCACTCCAGCATTCTTGCCTGAAGAATCCCATGGACAGACGAGCCTGGCGGGCTCCAGTCCATGGGTTCCTAAAGAGTCAGACATAACTTGGTGATTTGGGCTCTATCTGCACCAACTCTGAGGGATTTATGCAGCACTTGGTGTTTGCCTCTCCCTTCCCCTAGGCTGATGAAGGGCCTTCCTCCAAAGGAGCATTTATTGGGCATGGATTGCAAATTTAGCTATCAAGTGGAAGGAAGAAGAAAACTAAAGTCAAGCTGGACCCCACCCTGGCCTAAGGAGCTAAATCAAACAGGTTCTAATCAGATTAATGCCTGCCTGTATGGAGCTGGGTAAGCCATGCCCATTCTCCAGGCTTCAGTGTCCCTTTCTGCTAAACAAAATAGTGAGATTAGCAGTTATTTACTTGGAAATACCAATGGCAATTGAAAAAAAATGTATGTCTCCTCTCTTTAAAAAATGTTAACATAAAGTTAAATAGAGTTTAAACACATAACATATATTACAAATAAAAAGTATTTAACAGTACATAAAAAGTATTTAACAGTTGATCCTTGAACAGCACAGGTTTGAACTGTGTGGTCCACTGTTAGGTGGGTGTTTTGAATCCTGGGGTGTGGAGGAACCGTGGGTATGGAGGGCCAACTATGAATTATACACAGATTAAACTCCTTCCAGTTGTTCAGTGATCAACTGTAATGAACAATTACATAGGCCAGGTGCAGAATTATTAATTCCTTTCCTTAACAGCAGAATAAAGGCCATAAATTTTGTGAATTAGACTTCATTCTAATTTTTTCCTCAGTTTTCAAACATACTTAAGTCAACAGTGACCCACAGCACAAGCAAGAACAATTTCCTTTGGTTGCAAGACCTGGCATTTAAAACTGGAAGATCCTCACTATGCGTATACTGAGCATCACAGATTTGATTGTTTCCATCTAGTCTTTTGATGTGTGTGACAAAGAACCAGTCTCTAGATTCTAGGAGATATAAAGGGCATCTACAAATCAATAAGAAAAGGACAAACAATGCACTAGAAAATGGACAGTAGACATGAATAAGTAATTCACAGAAGACACCTGAAATGGCCAATATGTATAATATATGAATAGATAACTGAATCTTTTTAGCTATCAAGGAATTGTAAAATTAAAACAACAAGTATGATTTCATATCTGCTAGATGTGATGTTTTATATTTTTACCACTGGAACTTAGTAGAGAGTGGACACTCATTAAATATTTCTCAGACTTTGTAACCTGTATAGTCACTATGGTTTATGGGTTCTAGGACATTTTAAATGGTCTCCCTGTAGTTAAAGAGATGAAAATTAAACAAAGAGATCTCATTCTTTGCTAATTGTTGTTGTTTAGTCACCCAGTCGTGTTTGACTCTTTGTGACCCCATGGACTGCAGCACGCCAGGCCTTTCTGTCCCTCTTCATCTCCCGAAGTTTGCCCAAGTTCATGTCCATTACATCCTTGATGCCATCCAGCCATCTCATCCTCTGACACCCTCTTCTCCAGCAGCATGGACTTTTCCAATGAGTCAGATGTTCGCATCAGATGACCAAAATACTGGAGTTTCAACTTCAGCATCAGTCCTTCCGATGAATATTCGGGGTTGATTTCCCTTAAGATCGACTGGTTTGATCTTGCTGTCCAAGGGGCTCTTAGGAGTCTTCTCCAGTACCACAGTTCAAAAGTATCAATTCTTCGGTGCTGAGCCTTCTTTATGGTCCATACATGACTACTAGAAAAACCATAGCTTTGATTATAAAGGTCTGTAAGTGGGTAATTTTTCTTTTAATTAATTGTTCTCTCAAGCCAGTCACCTCTTTTGGGTGGGGNTACCAACCCAAGGATCAAAACTGCATCTCCTGTGGCTCCTGAATTGGCAGGCTTCCCTTGCGGCTCAGCTGGTAAAGAATCTGCCTGCAATGCAGGAAACCCTGGTTCGATTCCTGGGTTGGGACTGTCTCTTATACACATCTAGATGTGTATAAGAGACAGGTCCAAAGGCATCAATTCTTCAGTGCCCTGCCTTCTTTGCAGTCTAATTCTCTTAACCTTAGCTTATTAGATTGGCAAAAACAAAAAATTGCCAAGCCTCAGAGTGATACCATTTTTTCCTCTCTCTCTTTCTCTTTTTCTCTCTGTATCTATCTATAATTTTTTCTAAAGTATTTGATCATAGTTGCAGATGTGATGCCCCTTCAATTAAATTCAGTGTGAGTTTTCTAAAAACAAGGACGTTTTCTTACATTCTTACCAGCAGAGTATGAGGGTTTCGATTTCTCCACATCTTCTCAGGCACTGTGTTATCTGACTCTTTGGGGTCTAGCCATCCTAGTGGGTGTGCTGATACTGTTGTTTTATAGGAAAAGGAAATCCTGGGTCACGAGCTGCCTTCCTTTATCAGGTCTTTTGGATTTCTTCCAATCTGGAACAACATCTTGCTCTTCCATTAACTGACACAATCTTGATGTTTTTGAAGAGCATAGGTCAGTGCTTTGGAAGTATGTCCTTAAATTTGGGTTTATCTTCTGTTATTTCAAGATTAGATTTGGATTATGCATTTTTGGCAGGAATTCCACAGCGGTGACGCTATGTTTTCCTCAATGTCTCCAGAATCACAAAGTATTTGTTAACTCATTTAATTAATACCAACTCAGACATGTTGGTATTAGTTTTGATCATTCAGTTAAGGTGCTGTCTTCCAGGTTTCTCCACCGAAATGTACTCTTTCTCCTTTGTAATTAACACTAAGAAGTATCTTGTAGGGATATACTTTGAGATTATATATCTCTCCTATTTTTCCTCAGAACTTCCACTCACCAATTTAGCATCTATTGGTGATTCTTGCCTGAAGCAATTAGTATTATGACGGTGGCTATATGATGATTTTCTTTTATTAATACATGTATAGCCAGTCCGAAAGAAAGGCAATGCCAAAGAATGTTCAAACTACTGCACAATTGTGCTCATTTCACATACTAGCAAGGTAATGCTCAAAATCCTTCAGGCTAGGCTTCAACAGTACGTGAACTGAGAACATCCAAATGTACAAGCTGGATTTAGAAAAGGCAGAAGGACCAGAGATCAAATTGCCAACATTCATTGGATCATAGCAAAAGCAAGGGAATTCCAGAAAAACATCTACTTCTGTTTCATTGACTATGCTAAAGCCTTTGATTGTGTAGATCACAACAAACTGTGGAAAATTCTTAATGAGATGGGAATACCAGACCGCCTTACCTGTCTACTGAGAAACCTGTGTGCAGGTCAAGAAACAGCAGTTAGAACCAGACACAAAAGAGTAGACTGGTTCAAAATTGGGAAAGGAGTACGTCAAGGCTGTATAGTGTCACTCTGCTTATTTAACTTATATGCAGAGTACATCATGCAAAATGCCAGGCTGGATGAATCACAAGACCCCATCCTGAAGCCCCCTCCCACCTCCCTCCCCACCCTATCCCTTTGGGTTGTCCAAGAGCACCAGCTTTGGGTGCTCTGCTTCATGCATCGAACTTTCATTGGTCATCTATTTTACATATGGTAATGTACATGTTTCAATGCTATTCTCTCAAATCACCCTATGCTCACCTTCTCCCACTGAGTCCAAAAATCTGTTCTTTTCAACAATCCCACTGCTGGGCATACACCCCGAGGAAACCAGAACAGAAAGAGACACATGTACTCCAATGTTCATTGCAGCACTATTTACGATAGCTAGGACATGGAAGCCACCTAGATGCCCATCAGCAAATGAATGGATAAGAAGTTGTGGTATATTTACACAATGGAACATTACTAAGCTATAAAAAGAAATGCATATGAGTCAGTTCTAATGAGCTGGATGAACCTGGAGCCTATTATACAGAGTGAAGTGAGTCAGAAAGAGAAAGATAAATACTGTATATTAATGCATATATATGGAATTTAAAAAGACAGTACTGATGATCCTACATGCAGGGCACCAAAGGAGACACAGATGTAAAGAACAGACTTATGGAGAAGACTCTTGAGAGTTCCTTGGACAGAAGGAAGATCAAACCAGTCCATCCTAAAGGAAATCAACCTTGAATGTTCATTGGAAGGACTGATGCTGAAGTTGAAGCTCCAATACTTTGGCCACCTGATGCAAAGAGCTGCCTCAATGGGAAAAAAAAAAAAACTCTGAATCTGGGAAAGACTGAGGATAAGAGGAGAAAGGGGCAACAGAGNTCATTGGAAGGACTGATGCTGAAGTTGAAGCTCCAATACTTTGGCCACCTGATGCAAAGAGCTGCCTCAATGGGAAAAAAAAAAAAACTCTGAATCTGGGAAAGACTGAGGATAAGAGGAGAAAGGGGCAACAGAGGATGAGATGGTTGGATGCCATCACTGACTCAATGGACATGAGTTTGAGCAAACTCCAGGAGAGAGTGAAGGACATGGAAGCCTGGCATGCTGCAGTTCATGGGGTCACAAAGAGTTGGACACAACTTAGTGACTGAACAAGCTGGAATTTTACTGGGAAAAAGACTTTGTTTTCTTTTCCATGTATTTATTCATTTGTTTATTTGTTTCCATATGGGACTCATAATTTACAGGTTAAAATTTTAAAATAGTTAAAAATTATTATTGTTATATAGTTATAAAAGTAGCTTGAGGGAAAATTTGCATACCATAAAATTCACCCGAGTTAGTTGTACAATGCAAAGGTAATTAGTATATTTATATAGGCTTAAGCAAAAATCACCAAAATCTAATTTTAGAACATGGCGATCACCCCAAAAGAAATCTTATGACTGTTAGCATTCACTCCTTCTGTCCCTGAGCCCTAGGCAACCACTAATCTCTTTCTGGATTTGCTTATTCTGGACATTTCATATAAATGAAGTCATACAATCACAAATCTTTTGTGTCTTGTTTCTTTCACTGAGCATAATTTTTAAAACTGTGATTAAATACACGTAACATAGAATTTAGCATCTTAACTATTTTAAGTGCACAGTTCAGTGATTAAATATGTTCACATTGTTGTACAGTCAACACCACTATCCATCTCCAGGACTTTTTTCATCTTTCCAAACTTAAACTCGATACCTATTAAACACCAACTCCTCCTTCCTTCTCCCCCAAACCCTGGAAGCCACCATTTTACTTTCGGTTTCTAGGAATTCGGGCTGTCTGAGGAGGCCTTACAAATAGCTGTGAAAAGAAGAGAAGCAAAAAGCAAAGCAGAAAAGGAAAGATATAAGCATCTGAAAGCAGAGTTCCAAAGAATAGCAAGGAGAGATAAGAAAGCCTTCCTCAGTGATCAGTGCAAAGAAATAGAGGAAAACAACAGAATGGGAAAGACTAGAGATCTCTTCAAGAAAATTAGAGATACCAAGGGAACACTGCATGCAAAGATGGACTCAATAAAGGACAGAAATGGTATGGATCTAACAGAAGCAGAAGATATTAAGAAGAGGTGGCAAGGATACATGGAAGAACTGTACAAAAAAGAGCTTCACGACCCAGAAAATCACGATGGTGTGATCACTAATCTAGAGCCAGACATCCTGGAATGTGAAGTCAAGTGGGCCTTAGAAAGCATCACTAAGAACAAAGCTAGTGGAGGTGATGGAATTCCCGTTGAGCTGTTTCAAATCCTGAAAGATGATGCTGTGAAAGTGCTGCACTCAATATGCCAGCAAATTTGGAAAACTCAGCAGTGGCCACAGGACTGGAAAAGGTCAGTTTTCATTCCAATCCCAAAGAAAGGCAATGCCAAAGAATGCTCAAACTACCGCACAATTGCACTCATCTCACACACTAGCAAAGTAATACTCAAAATTCTCCAAGCCAGGCTTCAGCAATATGTGAACTGTGAACTTCCAGATGTTCAAGCTGGTTTTAGAAAAGGCAGAGGAACCAGAGATCCAATTGCCAACATCCGCTGGATCATTGAAAAAGCAAGAGAGTTCTAGAAAAACATCTATTTCTGCTTTATTGACTATGCCAAAGCCTTTGACTGTGTGGATCACA
>SJYX01011870.1:63487-74925 GCA_006410675.1 Oreotragus oreotragus
TATAGTTTTTCCAGTGGTTATGTATGGATGTGAGAGTTGGACTGTGAAGAAAGCTGAGTGCCAAAGAATTGATGCTTTTGAACTGTGGTGTTGGAGAAGACTCTTGAGAGTCCCTTGGACTGCAAGGAGATCCAACCAGTCCATCCTAAAGGAGATCAGTCCTGCATGTTCATTAGAAGGACTGATGCTGAAGCTGAAACTCCAGTACTTTGGTCACCTCATGGGAAGAGTTGACTCATTGGAAAAGACTCTGATGCTGGGAGGGATTGGGGGCAGGAGGAGAAAGGGACGACAGAGGATGAGATGGTTGGATGGCATCACCAACTCGATGGACATGAGTTTGAGTGAACTCCGGGAGTTGGTGATGGACAGGGAGGCCTGGAGTGCTGCAATTCATGGGGTTGAAAAGAGTCAGACACGACTGAGGGACTGAACTGAACTGAACTGAAGTACTCATGCGAATGGAATCATGCAGTATTTGCTCTTTTGTGACTGGCTTATTTCACTTAGTATAATGTCCTCAAGATTCATCCATATTGTAGCATGTGTCAGAATCTCCTTCCTTCTTCAGACTGAATAATATTCTGTCGTATGTATATGCCACATTTCGTTTAACCACTCATCCATCAGTGATGCTTGAGTTGCTTCCACCTTTTGGCTACTATGAACACACACAGGTGTATAAATACCTCTTCGAGTCCCTGCTTTCAATTCTTTTCATAGTGTATGTCCAGATATGGAATTGCTGTATCATTTGCTAATTCTTTTTTGGTTTTCTGAAGAACTGCCATATTGTTTCCCACAGTAACTGTATCATTTTATATTCCCACCAACAGTGCACAGGAGTTCCAACAAGGTTATGCTCACCAATCCTTTTTTTTTTTTTTTTTTTGCTATTTTATTTATTTATTGTTATAGTAGTCACCCTAATGAGTATGAGGTAGTATCTCACTGTGGTTTTGCCTTGTAGTTCCCTAATGATTAGTGATGTTTATAATCTTTTCATGTGATTGCTGCTGCTGCTAAGTCACTTCAGTCATGTCCGACTCTGTGTGACCCCATAGATGGCAGCCCACCAGGCTCCCTCATCCCTGGGATTCTCCAGGCAAGAATACTGGAGTGGGTTGCCATTTCCTTCTCCAATGCATGAAAGAGAAAAGTGAAGGTTAAGTCGCTCAGTCTGTCCGACTGTTAGCGACCCCATGGACTGCAGCCCACCAGGCTACTCCGTCCATTGGATTTTCCAGGCAAGAGTACTGGGGTGGGGTGCCATTGCCTTTCCTGTTTCATGTGATTATTGACCCCATTTATATATATTCTTTGGTGAAACGTCTATTCAAGCCATTTGCTCATTTTAAAATGGTTGTTGTTGTTGAGTTGTAAGGGTTCTTTGTATGTTCTGGATATTAGCCCCTTATCAGAGATATATGATTCATAAATATTCTTTCCCACTCCATGGATTGCCTTTTCATTCTGTTGATTGTGTTCTTCAATGCACAGGCGTTCTTAATTTTGACATAACCAATTTACTTATTTTTTATTTGGTTGCCTGTGGTTTTGGTGTCATATCCAAGAAATCATTACGAAATCCAAGGCCATGAAGCCTTCTCCTCTGTTTCTTTGCAAGTGTTTTATAGTTTTAAGCCATACATTTATATGTTTGATCCATTGTAAGTTAATTTTTGTATACAATATGATCCAACTTCATTCTTTTGCATGTGGATATCCAGTTTTCCCAACATCATTTGTTTAAAAGAATTATCATTTTTTATTTTAATGCTCAGATTTTTCTAGTTTTGGCCAGTGGGATTCTCTTCAAGCTGGCTCCTGTGTCCTTTTGACACGTCTCCATCATTTTTTGAGCACATCCGTTCTTTAGATCACATCAAGAGGTTTCAGGCTCATCTTGTACTTTCCTAGTCCTGGCTCTGGAGTCAGCCATTTCTCCCAAGAAGCTTCATTTCTTTTTAGTGGATAATGGCACTTACAACACCAAGATCTGGGTACTAAAAGCGCTCATTTCTTCTGTAATGTTGCTGACTCTAGGCCCTCTCAGTGGACAGAATTAGGATATAAATATAGACATGTGTATGTTATGAATCCATATATACATATGTTTGTAAATCCATGCACACATCTATCACATCTATCTTTCTCCTTATATATTCAAATCCTTGAATTCCTGACATCTACAATACCAATACAACACACCAGAGTGTTCGTCTGAGCCTTTCCCTTTTCTGTTTGTAATTCCCTTCTCCAATAGTAAGAAACCTGATTCTCATTAGCCACAAGAATTTTACTTATTTGCTCAGCCCTAAAATACACATTCAGTAGTTTCAGATTTACTAACCTGATTCACTATGGAAGAGAAGCCTACCAACTAGAGGTCAGTAGTTTTTATAGTCCTTTTTTGTCTGTTCAAGAGTTGCTTGGGTTTGGGAATTCCCTGGTGGTCCAGTGATTAGGACTCTGCACTGTCACAGCAGAGGGCGTGGGAGATCCCCTGGAGAAGGAAATGGCAACCCACTCCAGTATTCTTGCCCAGAGAATTCCATGGACAGAGGAGCCTGGTGGGCTACAGTCCACGGGGTCACAAAGAGACAGACATGACTGAGTGACTAACATTTTTCACTTTCACTTTGGGGAACTAAGATGTTAAAAAAAANTCCCCTGGAGAAGGAAATGGCAACCCACTCCAGTATTCTTGCCCAGAGAATTCCATGGACAGAGGAGCCTGGTGGGCTACAGTCCACGGGGTCACAAAGAGACAGACATGACTGAGTGACTAACATTTTTCACTTTCACTTTGGGGAACTAAGATGTTAAAAAAAAGTTACTTAGGTTTGTTCTTCCTGGTCCCCTTCAGTGAAGCTGTGTTTGAAATGTGATTAAGGTTCACTCGTTTCTGTCTGTTTTAGGATTTTCCCCTACCCTGGTTAACTTCATTTATTTTTTAAAGTATGTGAAATATTAACATGGTTTCAAAAGTCAGAACTATATCAACAAGTGTGTTGTGACAACAAGAAGTGGCATTTCTCTGTCCCATTCCTTCCAGCTCGCTCCCACCCACCCCTCTAGGCAACCAGTTTCAGTGCTTGATGGTTTCGCCTCTGTGTGTCTCTTTTTGGTAAAGGTAAGCAAGTTTACGTGTGTTTTCTTATATCATCTTCTTATTACACAAAGGGTTGCATACTATAGATCCTTTTGGGTACTTTGCTTTTTTTCCACTTAACAGTATGTCCTAGAAATCACTCCTCATCCATCCATAACTTTCTTCCTCTATCTTTTTGCAGCTACCTAGGACTCTGTTGTGTGACTATACCAGTTTGTTCAACCAGTCTATGTATAGGAAATTATACTGTTGCCAAGATTTTGCAATTATCAGTCATGCTGCAGTGAATAACCTTGTGCATATTTTCACATTGTTGGAGGTGTATCTTTAGGGCCAAATGCTGGAAGTGGGATTACTAGGGTGAAAGAGAAACACATGTGCATTTTTGTTAGATGTCATGTTCCCCTGCACTGGGGTTGTAAAAAGGTTGTTTTAAAAGCACGAAGAAGAAAAACTGCTATTCACAAGAGAAACCAAATCATCTTTCTTGCAGCCATTCAATAGTCCATATTGGTTTTAAGATTTGAGGGATTTAATTACCCAAAGACTGATTTTAACAGTCATTGAATTTCGCTGATATTGTCACGGCCTTTGCAGGTGGGTGCACCCTCCCCCACACAGCCTGATGCTGCTATAGAAACTTCTTTCCCTGGTGGCTCAGATGGTAAAGAATCTGCCTGTAATGCAGTAGACCCGGGTTTGATCCCTGGGTTGGGAAGATTCCCTGAAGAAGAGAATGGTTACCTACTCCAGTATTCTTATCAGGAGAATTCTGTGGTCAGAGGAACCTGGTGGGCTAAGGTCCATAGAGTCACAAAGAGTTGGACATGACTAAGTGACTGACACTTTCACTTTGGGCTTCTCTTGTGGCTCAGCTGATAAAGAATTTGCCTGCAATGTGGGAGATCTGGGTTCGATCCCTGGGTTGGGAAGATCCCCCGGAGAAGGGAAAGGCTACCCACTCCAGTATTCTGGCCTGGAGAATTCCATGGACTGTATAGTCGATGGGGTTGCAAAGTCGGACATGACTGAGTTACTTTCACTTTCACTTCAATTTCATTTTCCAGAGGCAGCAACTGAGGTCACACATGACAAGTCACATGTGGGGCCATCTTGAAAGGTGATTTAAAACCTGTCTGGGCTCTAGGTGATTTAAAAAAATTATTTATTTGCTTATTGGTTACACCATGCAGCATGTGGAATCTTAGTTCTTTGACCAGGGATCAAATCTGTGCCCCCATACTTTGGAAGGCAGAGTCTCAACCACTGGACCTCAAGGGAAGAGCCCTAAGCGATTTTAGAGATTTTTTTGTGAGGTCCAAGATCTTCTAGAAAATCTAATTAAAGCCCTCTCCAATTAAAGCCCTCTCCTTAGGAACACACTGAGAAAGAGAAAAGCAGCCCCTGACACCCAGGAGCTGGCCTCACACTCACAACCAGAACCTGGTGTCCTCCTGTTGAATGTGAACAGTTTTGTAGCATATCTGCCTTAGACAAGGCCACTCTGCAGCCGCCCTAGATCAGGACACAAACAAGACCATGTCATAATCACATCTGAACACAGACAGAGCATGTGCATTATCCAAGTCATAAAAATGACCAAGGGATCTCCTAACCTAGTTAATATGCTGTTCTTTACTAAATACGACTCACTTTAGTCTTCCCTCTTTTAAGATAAGATTTCAGTTCAGTTCAGTTCAGTCGCTCAGTCGTGTCCGACTCTTTGCGATCCCATGAATCGCAGCACACCAGGCCTTCTTGTCCATCACCAACTCCTGGAGTTCACTCAGATTCATGTCCATCGAGTCAGTGATGCCATCCAGCCATCTCATCCTTGGTCGTCCCCTTCTACTCCTGCCCCCAATCCCTCCCAGCATCAAAGTCTTTTCCAATGAGTCAACTCTTCGCATGAGGTGGCCAAAGTACTGGAGTTTCAGCTTTAGCATCATTCCTTCCAAAGAAATCCCAGGGTTGATCTCCTTCAGAATGGACTGGTTGGATCTCCTTGCAGTCCAAGGNTTGCCATCTGCAGTGATTTTGGAGCCCCCCAAAATAAAGTCTGACACTGTTTCCACTGTTTCCCCATCTATTTCCCATGAAGTCATGGGATCAGATGCCATGATCTTCGTTTTCTGAATGTTGAGCTTTAAGCCAACTTTTTCACTCTCCTCTTTCACTTTCATCAAGAAGCTTTTTAGTTCCTCTTCACTTTCTGCCATAAGGGTGGTGTCATCTGCATATCTGAGGTTATTGATACTTCTCCCGGCAATCTTGATTCCAGCTTGTGTTTCTTCCAGTCCAGCGTTTCTCATGATGTACTCTGCATAGAAGTTAAATAAGCAGGGTGACAATATACAGCCTTGATGTACTCCTTTTCCTCTTTGGAACCAGTCTGTTGTTCCATGTCCAGTTCTAACTGTTGCTTCCTGACCTGCATATAGATTTCTCAAGAGGCAGGTCAGGTGGTCTGGTATTCCCATGTCTTTCAGAATTTTCCTCTAGTCCATGGACTCTTAATTAAATGGCCTTGTGGCTAGAGTATTGGTCATGTCATTAAATAGTTGGAGAAAGTGAGGTCTAGACAGATGAACGGACTTCCTCAAGCACTCCTCTGAGCTGGTAGCTGGGAGGCAACTGGAAACCATGGTGGCTGGGCCCAGGAAGAGATATATGTCTAGCAGATGGGCCTGTCCTTAGGCCCATTCCAGCCCAGCGAGGCCCCAAGAGGAGGTCAAGAGCGCCCCCTGCCTCCAGCACAGGCCACAGAACTCCCAGCAGCACTCTCATGTGATTGTGTCTGAAGGATGGCTTCTTGCCCTCCCTGACCCAGCTTTCTCTCTGCATATTGGAACAGTAAGGTCCCAGGTTGAGGTGAGGGATAAAGGAACCCCCACTCCTGGACTGCTCTCGAGGAATTTTAGGCAGTGAGGTATCAGCCCAAAGGGTTTCATCCTCCCTGGTCCAGCGGCTCTGAGTCGCAGAGCCTGGTCCCTCACAGTCACCGGAAGCATACCTTCTTCCCATCTGTTTCCCTTCTCGTACCCCCCTGCCTTTGCCCATGCCACGCCCTCTGCCTGGAATGCTGTTCCTCTACTTGTCATCCTTGAGCTCTCCTGATTTCCCTTCAAGGTCCAGCTTGCTATCACCTGTGAGGTGTGAGGGTAATCGTTCCCACCTTCTGCCTTTGGCACTCCCTCACCCTGGGCAGACACTCCCTTCATAAGCCTTATCACACCAGAGTGCCTGTCTCCCCACTAGGCAGGGCTTGCACATCTGTTCTGTCTGGGGCCCCCAGTGCCTGTGCTGGGCTGAGCTGGGCTTCCAGGGGGTGTCCAGCAACGACTGACTACAGGACTCTATCGAGCAGCCAACTAGTGTGGGTGAAGGAGGGAGGTGCTGCGGGCCTCTGTCTGCCCAGAGTGTGCTTGGGATAGGGCTGCCAAGAGGACCTTCTGGATTTATGGGGGTACTGAGGCTCCCTGTCCAGTCAAAGGGACCCCTGCCCTCTGCTTCCTGCTCCACTCCACCTGCCAGCTGCTGCCTCTGTTCCTTCCAGAGTCCATGTGGGCTTCTCCATAGCTCCTGGCAACCCAGGGCCTCCTAGCACACTGTCCCTTACCTTAGGTCCCCCTGGTGCCCCAAGATCTGAAAGCACTGATCTCACGTTGAGCTGTTAAAGCTGCAGGCTTCCCTTGCGGCTCAGCTGGTAAAGAATCTGCCTGCAATGCAGGAAACCCTGGTTCGATTCCTGGGTTGGGAAGATCTGCTGGAGAAAGGATAGGCTACCCACTCTGGTATTCTTGGGGTTCCTTAGTGGCTCAGCTAGTAAAGAATCTGCCTGCAGTGAGGGAGACCTGGGTTTCATCCCTGGGTTGGAAAGAGCCCCTGGAAAAGGGAAAGGCTACCCACCCCAGTATTCTGGCCTGGAGAATTCCATGGACTACAGTCCATGGGGTTGCAAAGAGTTGGACACGACTGAGCGACTTTCAATTTCACTTTGTGCTAACTGAGCCTGACATCTGGAAGGCTGTAGCATGGGTGTCTGTTAAGCCATTGAGCCCTATCCCCTGCGAGGGGTATCATTTCTATGGCACATCCTCGACTGTTCTCCCTGTGAAAGACAATGCCATCCCACAGAGTCAACGGAGACCAGTGCTCCTGACAAGGGGCCTAGGATGGTTTCTTAGATAAAGATTCAGCTACACTCAGGAAGTTTCAGAAGGTTCTTGCCAGGAACTTTTTATTTAGAACCCCAGCTAGCAGTGGCCTTCAACTCCTGGTTAGAGACACCCAGTGCTCCCCTCCCTCCTCTTCCCTTGGTGATGTGGCCAGGCATCCTTCAAGGCCCTCAGCCCTGGAGAGCTGGGTATACTGCAGTGCACATGCCCAATGCCCTCAACCACGCTGGGTCCCTCACACGTCCCCAGAACATGTGGCATGAGTCAGAATTCATGATGGCATCTGCATACCAACCAGCCATCTATGCATCCATCCATCCATCTGTCCATCTATCTCAGAGACAGTTCCCACAAAGGCATCCTTTCTGAGATTTAGAGTCTTTTTTTCCTTTGAATTGCAGGCTGGACTTGACATGCATGTCTCTTTGGGGCCTGAAGCAATAGCGGGCTGGTCACCCAAAGGTCTTTAGCCACACCCTCTGGGTTCTGGCTCTTTTGCTCAAATGTCACCCTTGGCTTCCTAGGGCAGGAATGAAATATTTCTGCTCCTCTTTCCAGAGTCACCTTCTGCCTTGGCCCTTCATCCACCTGACTCTTGTACCACAGTCATCTCTCTTACATCTTCCAGAATTCACCCATGCTGTTCCCACTTCCAGAAATCCCTTCCTTCTTCTCTCTCTTGAGGCCTCCACAGCATTGATCACAGAGTCATGCATTAAGATATGCCCATGTCTGTCTCTCCAGCTAGACTAGAGGCTGCTTAAAAGCAAGGGGGTGGACATGATTCATCTCCGTGCTCCCAGTGCCTATGGTATGGACTGGATCCATAATAGTCTCCAGTTATGTGGGTGGGTGGATGGATAAGTGGGTGAATGAATGAGTGGGTAGGTGGGTCACCGATGGGTGGATGAATGGCAGTAAGGCTAGGTGAGTGGTTGGGTGATGGGTTAGTGTATGGATGGATGGAAGAGTGGGTGATGACTGTTCTAGTGTTTTGACCTGCCCTATCTGCTTTCTGGAGCCTCCCCTCTGACCCTCCCACACAGAACTTATCTGTAATCATCTGGAAGAGCAGACCTCCCTCTTTAGGTTTTTTCCTCAGCATTCCCTGATAGCTCAGTTGGTAAAGAGTCCACCTGCAATGCAGGAGACCCCGTTTCGATTCCTGGGTTGTGAAGATCTGCTGGAGAAGGGATAGGCTACCCACTCCAGTATTCTTGGGCTTCCTTAGTGGCTCAGCTGGTAAAGAATTTGCCTGTCATTCAGGAGACCTGGGTTTGATCCCTGGGTTGGGAAGATCCCCTGGAGAAGGGAAAGGCTACCCACTCCAGTATTCTGGCCTGGAGAATTCCATGGACTGTATAGTCCATGGGGTCACAAAGAGTTGGACATGACTCAGAGACTTTTACTTCCTCAGCATTAGAAATTAGTGCTTGATGAATACACATCAACCTAATAGCTTTGGAGCAGAACTGAAGTGACAGGTTGACAGTTGGGCAGACAGAGCCCTCAGAGGAAGGGAACAGAAGTGCCTGGGAGGGCCATCTGCCTTGCATGGAGACCTAAGATAGGAAATAATTTTTTTTCCTCTTGCACTGCCTTGGGGCTTCTAGATCCACTCTGTACTTGGAGGTCTCCCCAGAGATCTCCCCTTCCTATTGCCACACTGCCCTAAATTCCACCACTGGATCAAATCATTTCCAGCAAAGCTTTGCCTCTGCCATAAACATTCTTGCTGCTTCTTGAAGACATTGACATTTAATTTTTAATTTTAATATTATTTTTTTTGGCTACACTTGTGTGGGTTGTGGGATCTTACTTCCCCAACTGGGGATCAAACCCGGGTCCTTTGTGGTGAAAGCATGGAGCCCTAACCACTGGACTGCCAGGGAAGTCAGACATTGACATTTTAGTATAAAATACCTTTTAATTGGAGAAAGAAATGGCAAGTCAGTCCAGTATTCTTGCCTGGGTAATCTCATGGACAGAGGAGCTTGGTGGGCTATGGTCTATAGGATCGCAAGAATGTCAGACAACAAACAACAACCAACAACAACCTTTTATTCTGTCACAAGAGGCAGAATCGCTGATGGTTGAGAGGGACGAGGTAAGTTTACTGTATAAGCCTGCTGCTAAGTCGCTTCAGTCGTGTCCGACTCTGTGCAACCCCATAGGTGGCAGCCCACCAGGCTCCCCCGTCCCTGGGATTCTCCAGGCAAGAACACTGGAGTGGGTTGCCATTTCCTTCTCCAATGCATGAAAGTGAAAAGTGAAAGGGAATTCGCTCAGTCGTGTCCGACCCTCAGTGACCCCATGGACTGCAGCCCACCAGGCTCCTCCATCCATGGGATTTTCCAGGCAAGAGTACTGGAGTGGGGTGCCATTGCCTTCTCCAATGTGTAAGCCTGAGGCCCCCCTAAACAGTGGGCAGACAGGGGACTAAGTCTGCCAGAGATTTTATTTAAGAATTCAGTCATGGCCAATTGTAGTAGGCAGGCATTCCTTTTGTCAACTCAGCAGCCTTCTCCTCTTCTATTAAACACTAGCTTCCATTTTCTTTTTGACAAAACACCTCACTCCACCACAGCATGTTTAGTTTTAATGGGGCTAATAACCCCCAACCCTGCCCAGAGCTCCAAAAGTGGACCTGTGACTAGCTTGGCTGCTCAGAGCAATCTGTCATCCTGATGACAGGGTCGGGAATGAGCATGTGACCCAAGCTAGGCAACATGACCTAAAGCTGTGACTACAGGGGAAAAGACTTCTCTTTCCCCCTTGGGGCTCCTAGCTATTCAGGTGGAGGTGAGGTGGTGACTCCGGGAGTGGCCAGCTGAGAGTAAAGCTGTCAAAGAAGAAGCAGAGAGCCTGCTCCTGGTGAGAGGAGGAGTCCTCAGATGTGGGGTACAGGCCCCACACTAGCTCTGCCCAGGCCAGGTCTCTTCAGTTACCCAAGTAAGTCCCTTTTCCTTCAGCTGCTTTGACTTGGCTTTCTGTCACTTACAACCCACAGATCTCTGAAGAATACATCCACTTTCCTGCCCTCGCCTGCCCCAGTGAGATTCTCTGCTCATTTTCAAGATGGATGCTTGAGGTCAGAGCATGCCACAGCCAGGATTCAGGTCCAAGAACTGGCCACTGAGTCCATCCCCTCAGCCCCTACAAGTTCCCCAGGCAGGCCTTGGGAGTGACCTGGACCAAAATCTCCTCTACATGAGACTTGAGCACCTGGGCACCTGGGCTCTTGGCCAGTTCTGTCTCTTAGCCTGTTGGGCAACTTCTTTGTTGTGGAGGGAATATGCCTTACCCGCTCTGGTCTGCAGTGCTTTATCTCTGAAAGCAGGGCCTGGGGTGAGGGAGAGCTTCAGCTCCTGGCTGTTATGCTCTCAGAGACCATCTATTCTTCTCTAAAAGGTGGCTACAAAGGTCCTCAGCAATTCTCAGCTCCAAAGTACCCATTGTGCAGATGGAGAAACCAAGGCCCTAAGAGGTAACTTCTTCCAGGGTGCCCCACAGTCACCTGGTGGGAATTCATCTTTCCTTGTGCTCCTTTCCCCTTTGTCCTCTGGGCCCCATGACCCCCTAGTGGCAGCCAGGGGAGTGCCAGAGACTGAAAGCCAGACATGTCTTCACAGGACAGGGATCTGACTCACCTATCCATCATGCAGGGAGCACTTGCTGGGTGTCTTAGCCTGGGAAGGAGCAGCTGGGTCCTGCTAAGAAGAGGGCCCAAGTATCCTTTGTAAAATGTCTGCCATTGTAAATTCTGCAAAGCAGACAGATCTAATGACTGGAAGCTGACATTTATTGAGTGCTTGCTCTGTGCTGAACTATTTAGAAAGCTTCTCATCCATTATCTTGGTTAATCTGCTCCAAACCACTGTAAGGCAGGAACCATATTACCTGGGTTTCATTGATAAGGCAGCTGAGGTTCAGTAGTTGAAGTAATCTGCCTAAGAATAAAGCCATTCCTACTGGTGTCAACAGCCCAGCAGCCTAGGATGGCAACAGGGCATTTGAACATCTTCATGTCCTGAATAAGCCCACCTCGATGGCCACTGTCCGAGATGGGAATAGGAAGCTTGCTGTGTCTTAGATCTGAATCAGAGCACAGCACTGAAGGTGGTATCAATGGGGGGGGGGGGCGG
>SJYX01011870.1:75044-90049 GCA_006410675.1 Oreotragus oreotragus
GTGACAAAGAGGAGGACGCGAGGGGGGGGGGGGGGGGGGTGGGAGGGGGGGGGGGGCGGGGCGTCCCCTCATCCCAGAGGGTCATTCCACATCCTCAGGGTGGGGGAGTATCACAGCAACCTCCCCCACCCCTGTTATTCCACACCCTGTGTGAAGTACAGCCCCTCCCTCCAGGACCAGAGCAGAACCCATTATGGCCTGGATTCAGCTCTCTCCACACTTAAGCCCTTGACGTTCATTTCACATGAGTCCCTTCCCCTCCACCTTGGTGACCTCATCTATACTATGAGCTGGTAGATGCAGTTTAAGGGAAATTTCCATAATGGTAATATCATGACTCATACACATAAAGAGTGAACACATGTCAAAGATTTTACTTCGGGCTTTTATTAATGAGAGAACAGGTAAGATGTTACAATCAGCTCAAAGGAGAATCTGCAGAATAGACATATATAGATAAATTTGCCAATCGATGTGCTAGGATATTTGGAATCATCCTTTCTACAGGGCAGAAATCAGTTGTATCTCGAAAGGACAAAATTCACTTGCATGTTTAATAATGGGACTCTGCAGGTCTGTGCATGTTAACTCCTGTCTCTGTAGAGTTCCAAAATGGTGCTGTCAGGGACAAGGGTGCTGCCCCTATGGATCAGATACGCCATAAAGGCCACCTAGACACACCAGTGTTCCATGGAAACACCTAAGAATAGTTCTGCCCCTTTAAAAGCCTTTCACATTTTTTCCTGAAAATGTATAGGTCCGAACTAGACATTGGCTGAGACTTTTTCCAGCTCAGAGGCATTCCTGGGTTGAGACAAGCCCAGCCTCTGGGATTATATCTGCTTTCTGACTCATCTATCCCTTCACTTGTTTGCTTTCAAGATCTGGATGCTGAGGGGTGCCACTAGCTCACATAGGGCATTTCTGGCCCCACTTTCCTCCTTGGCCAGGTGTCCCCAGTTAGGGCACAGCCTGCTCAGCTGAATGAAGGAAGGGGCGATTTCCCAGCTTCAGCTTTGTCCCAAGTAACAAGGATGGAGAATAGCAAAATGGTCACGAATTCCACTTGCCTGGCTCTGCCAAAACCTGGATTTCTAGAGAAAGCACCTTTCTTGGTTTCTCTTATAATCCCCAGCCAAGTGGAGGGGAAGGGAAGCAGTGTATCCATCCCCCACACAGATGCCATATGTGTGCCCCCAGAGAGACATGTGCACGGACACCAAGATCCAAGCTCAGGAGCATATCTGAACACTTGAGTTTGTGCTGTGCCTGGGCCCCTAGGGGTACACGTACAGACATTCCCTGACCCAAGCCCACATCCACACATGAAACCATGCACACACATGTGCATGGGCCCCCAGAGTTGCACAGGCACAGGTAATGAGGCCCAGGACCATGGGCACACCTGTAGCCACACACACACACACACACACACGCACATACAGGGCCTGTGGACCAACGTGCCCTTGTGCACATACACATTCATGGGTGCCTGGAGGTCCATGTGCACAGACACCACAGTCCAGGCTCCTGTGCACTTGTGTGTCCATCCACACACACATGTGCATTCATGAGTCCACCAGGGGACATGAGCACAGCCAGCCATGCCCAGGTAGATGGAAATACCTGCATCCATGCCCACACATGCCCAGCTCAGGCTCTCAGGGGTATGTGTGTCCCGACATCCAGGATCAGCCCCATGCGTGCACTTGGTCAATCACACTGGCAAATACCAAGCACCTGGGGTATATGAACACTGACACTAGACACACAAGCCTGGGCCAATGGGCTCCCCTGCACCTGTATACTTACACACAGCCACGTGTGTGCACACACACGTGGGGTATACACATACACACAGACAAAGAAACACTCAGGCTTGCACCTGTGGCAGTAGGGGTTTGAACTCAGACTCTCAGGCATAAGCACATCCTCGCCCATGTACACAATTGCTTTTCAGAAGCATCCTGGGCAGGGTACAGGCCCCTGTGTCCCTACTGAGCTCATGCGTACCCTCGCACCTCCATGAAAATGCACACTCGCACCTGTGTAATGCACATGCACACCTACACCCAAACCAGCACATCCTGAGTGCATGCATGTGTGAGCACTGTAAATGTGCACTCCAAGGCATAGGCACACCCGGCACATTTGCATATAACTTCATGTATGCTGGAATGCACACATGTGCACCCAATTACCCACGGAAGCTTTCATTCACCACCTCCTGTCTGGCAGGTAATTACTTTCAGCTCCTGCGTCTGGCAGAACTTTCTCATGAGATGAGGGCTGTGACTGATGATCCACCCCAGCTTTCACCAGCTCCTGCCTTCTAGAGGGATTCAGACATTTGTCCCTAACCTCAGGCTGCCACCAAGCCTGAGATAACACCATTACAGCTACTCTCCCAAACCACAGCACCAGTGGCTCTAATCTGCGTATGTATTCCCTGGGAGGACAGCCTGGAATGAACCAGGTATGGGTGGGGCTTTAGAAGGAAACATACAGCAGTTCTAAAAGCTCCCCAAATAATTCTTACCCATCTTGCAGTGTGGCTGTAGATGTTTTGTGGATTCAGTTCAGTTCAGTCGCTCAGTTGTGTCCGATTTTTTGTGACCCCATGGACTGCATCACCAACTGGACTGTCATCACCCCATGGACTGTCCATCACCAACTCCTGGAGCTCGCTCAAACTCATGTCCGTTGAGTCGGTGATGCCATCCAACCATCTCATCCTCTGTCATCCTCTTCCCCTCCTGCCTACAATCTTTCCCAGCATCAGGTTCTTTTCCAAGGAATCAGTTTTTCGCATCAGGTGGCCAAAGTACTGGAGTTTCAGCTTCAGCATCAGTCATTCCAATGAATATTCAGGACTGATTTCCTTTAGGATTGAATGGTTTGATCTCCTTGCAGCCCAATGGACTCTCAAGAGTTTTCTCCAACACCACAGTTCAAAAACATCAATTTCTCGGTGCTCAGCTTTCTTTATAGTCCAACTCTCATATCCATACATGACTACTGGAAAAACCATAGCCTTGACTAGATGGAGCTTTGTTGGCAAAGTAACATCTCTGCTTTTGAATATGCTATCTAGGTTGGTCATAACTTTCCTTCCAAGGAATAAGCGTCTTTTAATTTCATGGCTGCTGTCACCATCTCCAGTGATTTTGGAGCCCCCCAAAATAAAGCCTGACACTGTTTCCACTGTTTCCCCATCTATTTCCCATGAAGTGATGGGACCAGATGCCATGATCTTAGTTTTCTGAATGTTGAGCCTTGCCTTTTCATACATGAACAGTATGAAGAGGCAAAAAGAGATGAAACTGAGAGATGAACTCCCCAGGTTGGTAGGTGCCTGATATGCTACTGGAGAAGAGTGGAGAAATAACTCCAGAAAGAATAAAGAGACAGAGCCAAAGCAAAAACAACACCCAGTTGTGGATGTGTCTGGTGATGGAAGTAAAGTCCAATGCTGTAAAGAACAATATTGCATAGGAACCTGGAATGTTAGGTCCATGAATCAAGGTAAATTGAAAGTGGTCAAATAGGAGATGGCAAGAGTGAACATTGACATTTTAGGAATTAGTGAACTAAAATGGACTGGAATGGGCGAATTTAATTCAGATGAATTAAGGGCAAGAATCCCTTAGAAGAAATGGGAGTAGCCCTCATAGTCTAGTGGATACAGCCCCCAGAATCTGATCCATGGGAGTGCTGCAGATTTCAGCCTGTTTCTCTGGGCTACCCCTCTCTTCTCTGAGCTTCAGAGTTCCCTTCAACTAGACAAGGAAGATGGGCCAAATTTTCCTTCTTTCATTTGAAATGCCTGCCACCCTCCCCAATGGCCAAAATGTGTCTCCTGGAGTCAAATCTGAAACTGAGAGGCAATACATTAGTTTGCTCAGTGTATTAGGGCTGCCATAACAAAATATCACAGACAGGGTGGCTTAAACAATAGACTTTATTTCCTCAAAGTTCTAGAGGCTAGAAGTCCCAGATCAGGGTGCCATCTGAGTTGATTTCTTGTGAGGCATCTCTTCCTGATTTGTAGATGGCCACCTCCTCACCATGTCCTCACATGGTCCTTCCTCTGTGCACATGCACATGGAAAGAACTCGCTGGTGTCTCTTCCTGTTCTTATAAGGCCCCCAGTCCTATTGGATTATGATCAACCCTTACGACCTCACTTTAAAGCGACTTTCTTAAAGGTCCTATCTTAAGAAATAGTCACACAGGGGATGAGGGCTTCAATGTATGAATTTGTGTGTCTGTTAGTTGCTCAGCTGTGTCCAACTCTTTGCGACCTCATGGACTGGAGACCACCAGGCTCCTCTCTCCATGGAGTTCTCCAGGTAAGAATACTGGAGTAGGTTGCCATTCCCTTCTCGAGGGGATCTTCCTGACCAAGGGATCGAACCCAGGTTTCCTGCATTGCAGGCAGATCCTTTACCAGCTGAGCCACCAGGGAAGCCCTATGAATTTGTGGGATGACACAATTCAGGTCCTAACAGTCAACAAAGTGCTACCTTGAGGTGCAGCAGGATGGCTATAGCTCCTTCTTTTCCTCTGATGTGTTCCTGAGATGTGTCTGTGCAGAAACCAGATGGAGAGGAGGAGTACCAACAGGCATGATCACAGCCCTTCTTGTAGACATAGAATTCTTTGCTTGTGAAGTAGTACACTTTAAAAAAAGTCACATTTACTGAGGTATATTTATTTACATACAGTAAAATGTCTCCTTTGTACCATACCAGTTCTCTGAGACTTGCTAAACAAAAGCTAATTGGTTAACTGCCACTAGTAGGAAAGAAATTCTCTCACTCAAAATAGTTCTTCGTGTGGCCATGCTGGTCAGCCTCTCCCTCCACTCCTAACCACCACCTGTGACTGCTGATCTGTCTGCTATTCCCAGGCATTCCACTTCGCGTGTGCTCAGTCATGTCTGACTCTTTGTGACCCTATGGACTGTAGCCCGCCAGGCTCTTCTGTCCATGGAATTTTCCAGCCAAGAGTACTGGAGTGGGTTGCCATTTCCTCCTGCAGGGGATCTTCACATCTCAGGGACTGAACCCACATGTCCTGCATTGCAGGCAGATTCTTTACCACTGAGCCACCAGGGAAGCCCTATGATTTTGCTTTTTCCAGAATGCCATATAGGCAGAATCGGACATTAGGTAGTCTTGTTATTCAGGCTTCTTTCACTCAGCCTAGTCCATTTGAGGGTCATCTATGTTGGATGCAGCAGTAGTTTGCTATTCATTGCTGAGTAGCAAGTAAGGATGTATCAGCTTTATTTGCCAGCAATTGAAAGACATTTGGGTTGTTTCCAGGTTGGAGTGATTGCGAATAAAGTTGTTATGGATATTTGCATATATGCTTTTGTATAAATATTAGTTTTCATTTTTTTGTACAAACATAACTTTTCATTTTTCTTAGATAAATACCTATGAGTGGGATTGCTGGGTTGTGTGGTAGGTGTATATTTCACTTTATAAGAAACTGCCAAACTGCTTTCCAAAGTTACTTAACCATTTAACATTCCCACTAGCACCAAGGGAGAGTTTCAGACTCACTGACAGTATAGTCAGTCCTTTTAAGTTTTGCCTTTCTATTAAATGTGTATAATATCTCACTGTGGTTTTAATTTGCATTTCTCTAGTGATTAATGATGTTGAGTGTTGTTTCACATGTTTATTTGCCATCTGTATATCCTCTTTGATGCACTGTTTGTTCAAGTCTTTTGCCCATTTTGAAACTGCGTTTTGTTTTCTTACTATTGAATTGTGGAAATTCTTTATATATTCTGCATACTGCTCCTTTGTCAGATAACTCATTTTGAAAATATTTTCTCCAAGTCTATGGGCTCATCTTTTCACTTTAAAAAAGAATTATAATTTTTTGGAGTATTGTTGATTTACAATATCATGTTAGTTTCAGGTGTACAACAAACTGGATCTGTTATACATATACATATATCCACTCTTAAAAAATATTTATTTGGCTGGACTGGATCATTGTTGTGGCACATGTCATCTCTGATCTTAAAATAATTTTATGTATTTATTTTTGGCTGTGCTGTATCTTCATTGCTGGGTGGTCTATCCTCTAGTTGTGGTATGCTGGCTTCTTATTGTGGTGGCTTTTCTTATGGAGCATGCGCTCTAGGGTGTGCATGGGCTTCAGTAGTTGTGGCGCCTGGGCTTGGTTGCTCCATGGCATGCGGGATCTTCCCAGATCAGGGAACAAACCCATGTCTCCTGAATTGGCAGGCAGCTTCTTTACCACTGAGCCACCAGGGAAGCCCGGGGGACCTCTGATCTTCATTGCAGCATGCAGATCTTTAGTTGCAGCATGTGAACTCTTGGTTTCAGCATGTGGCATCTAGTTCTCTGATGAGGGTCAAACCCAAGCCCCCTGCATTAAGACGTTGGAGACTTAGCTACTGGACCACCAGAGAAGTCTCTATATCCACTCTTTTTTAGATTCTTTTTCCATATAGGCCATTACAAAATATTGAGTAGAGTTATCTGTGCTATACAGAGGTATAAATAAGTTATCTATTTTATATATGTGTGTGTTCCATTGCTCTTTCATGGTCAACTCTTTGTGGCTCTGTGGACTGTAGCCCACAAGGCTCCTCTGTCCATGGAATTCCCCAGGCAAGAATACTGGAGTGAGCTGCCATTTCCTATTCCAGGGGATCTTCCCAATTCAGGAATCAAATCTCTTGTAGCTCCTGCATTGGCAGGTGGATTCTTTACCACTAGCATCACCTGGGAAGTGATTTTATATGTAGTATGTGCATATTTCATTCCCAATGTCCCAGTTTATCCCCCCACCCCATCTCCTCATAGCTCAGCTGGTAGAGAATCCCCCTGCAATGCAGGAGAGCCTGGTTAGATGCCTGGGTTGGAAAGATCTGCTGGAGAAGGGATAGGCTACCCACTCTAGTATTCTTGGGCTTCCCTGGTGGCTCGGATAGTAAAGAATCCACCCGCAATGTGGGAGACCTGGGTTTGATCCCTGGGTTTGGAAGATCCCCTGGAGAAGGGAAAGGCTACCCACTCCAGTATTCTGGCCTGGAGAATTCCATGGACAGAGGAGCCTGGCAGGCTACAGTCTATGGCGTCTCAGAGTCAGACACGACTGAGCAACTTTCACTTCACTTATCTCCTGGTAATCATAAGTTTGCTTTCTATAGCCATGACTCTACTTCTGTTTTGTAAATAAGTTCATTTGTGCCCTCTCTTCTTTTTTAGATTCTACATATAAATGATATCATATGGTATTTGTCCTTCTGTGTCTGACTTAATTCACTCAGTATGATAATATCTAGGTCTATCCACGTTGCTGCAAATGGCATTATTTTGTTCTTTTTAATTGCTAACTAATATTCCACTGTATATATGTACCACATCTTCTTTATCCATTTCTCTTTGGTGGACATTTAGGTTGCTTCCATGTCCTGGATATTGTAAACAGTGCTGCAATTAAAACTAGGGTACATGTATCTTTTTGAATTACGATTTTCTCTGGGTATATGCCCAGGGGTGGGATTGCTGGGTCATATGGTAGTTCTAGTTTTAGTTTTTAAAGGAACCTCCATACTGTTTTGCATAGTTGCTATATCAATTTACATTCCCCCAACAGTGTAGGAGAGTTTTCTTTTCTCCACACCCTAGCCAGCATTTATTACCCACTGGACCACCAGGGAAGTCCTGTAAATTTTTTGAGGATGGCCATTCTGACTGGTGTGAGGTGATACCTCACTGTAGTTTTGATTTGCATTTCTCTAATAATTAGTGATATTGAGCATCTTTTCACGTGCTTTTTGGCCATCTGTATATCTTCTTTGGAGAAATGTCTATTTAGATCTTCTGCACATTTTTTATTGGGTTTTGTTTTTTTATATTTAGCTGCATGAGCTACATGAATATTTGTTACGTCTCAGAGTCAGACACGACTGAGCAACTTTCACTTCACTTATCTCCTGGTAATCATAAGTTTGCTTTCTATAGCCATGACTCTACTTCTGTTTTGTAAATAAGTTCATTTGTGCCCTCTCTTCTTTTTTAGATTCTACATATAAATGATATCATATGGTATTTGTCCTTCTGTGTCTGACTTAATTCACTCAGTATGATAATATCTAGGTCTATCCACGTTGCTGCAAATGGCATTATTTTGTTCTTTTTAATTGCTAACTAATATTCCACTGTATATATGTACCACATCTTCTTTATCCATTTCTCTTTGGTGGACATTTAGGTTGCTTCCATGTCCTGGATATTGTAAACAGTGCTGCAATTAAAACTAGGGTACATGTATCTTTTTGAATTACGATTTTCTCTGGGTATATGCCCAGGGGTGGGATTGCTGGGTCATATGGTAGTTCTAGTTTTAGTTTTTAAAGGAACCTCCATACTGTTTTGCATAGTTGCTATATCAATTTACATTCCCCCAACAGTGTAGGAGAGTTTTCTTTTCTCCACACCCTAGCCAGCATTTATTACCCACTGGACCACCAGGGAAGTCCTGTAAATTTTTTGAGGATGGCCATTCTGACTGGTGTGAGGTGATACCTCACTGTAGTTTTGATTTGCATTTCTCTAATAATTAGTGATATTGAGCATCTTTTCACGTGCTTTTTGGCCATCTGTATATCTTCTTTGGAGAAATGTCTATTTAGATCTTCTGCACATTTTTTATTGGGTTTTGTTTTTTTATATTTAGCTGCATGAGCTACATGAATATTTGTTGAAAGTATAAATGAAAGGACTGATGCTGAAGCTGAAGCTCCAATACTTTGGCCACTTGATATGAACAGCTGACTCAGGAAAGACCTTGTGCTGGAAAAGATTGAGGGCAGGAGGGGAAGGGGGCAGTAGAGGATGAGATGGTTAGCTAGCATCATTTGTATATTTTGCAGATTAATCCCTTGTTGGTTGCTTCATTTGCAAATATTTTCTCCCATTCTGAGGGTTGTCTTTTGTTTATAGTTTCCTTTGCTGTGTAAAAGCTTTTAAGTTTAATTAGATCCCACTTGTTTATTTTTATTTTCATTACTCTAGGACGTGGATTGCGGGGAAGGCAATGGCACCCCACCCCAGTACTCTTGGCTGGAAAATCCAATGGATGGAGTAGCCTGGTGGGCTGCAGTCCATGGGGTCGCTAACAGTCGGACAGACTGAGCGACTTCACTTTCACTTTTCTCTTTCATGCATTGGAGAAGGAAATGGCAACCCACTCCAGTATTCTTGCTTGGAGAATCCCAGGGATGGGGGAGCCTGGTGGGCTGCCGTCTATGGGGTCACACAGAGTCGGACACGACTGAAGTGACTTAGCAGCAGCAGCAGCAGGACGTGGACTGAAAAAGATCTTGCCATGATTTATGTCAAAGAGTGTTCTGTGTATGTTTTACTGCAAGCGTTTTATAATGTCCAGTCTTATAACTCATTTTGAGGGGTTTTTTGGTGCTATTAGGGAGTGTTCTAATTTCATTCTTTTACATGTAGCTGCCCAGTTTTCCCAGCACCACTTATTGCAGTCATGCTTCCACTTTTGCATTATTTTATACCTATTACTTTATTTATTTGTTGCTGTTGTTCAGTCACTAAGTTGTGTCTGACTCTGTGACCCCATGGACAGCAGCATGCCAGGTTTCCCTGTCTTTCACTATCTCCTGGAGTTTGCTCAAACCAATGTCCATTGAATCAGTGATGCTATCTAACCATCTTATCCTCTACTGCCCCCTTCCCCTCCTGCCCTCAATCTTTCCCAGCACAAGGTCTTTTCTGAGTCAGCTGTTCCTATCAAGTGGCCAACGTATTGGAGCTTCAGCTTCAGCATCAGCCCTTTCATTTATACTTGCAACAAATATTCATTAAATGTGCCAGACACTGCTCCAGGTACCAAAAACACAGGAAACCCAGCAAGCATAAACACCTGTCTTTAGCGACCTCCCATGCTCAGTATTATTCAATAGGTAATGAAAAATACTATATTAACATGTTGGGTATTCTACTTGTTTCCTGCCCCAATCCATTCTCGTGCCTTCCCTGTCCTGCCCTGTGTTCCCGTGACTTCATCAGCCATGCCCTGCCCCATCTGGCTTCTAGTTGGATTGGCCAATAAGAGATCCTGATAGGTGACTGGAGAATGCAAGGACAGAGAAAGCTCGGTGTTCATCGGCTGGGACTGAGTTCCAGCTCTTCCTTCCTGGGTTTCGGGAAGATTGTTCCCTTTCTTGCCCATTCAGACCTAGGAATGGTGGCAGAACCCCTCTGATGCCAGTCCCTGGATAATTTGGCAACCTTATGGGTTTCCTGAACCCTCTCTGCACCTCTGTAATGGTCCTCTCATTTAGGTCTCCTCAAAATTCCACCTGTGTGTGCTTTGTGTGTCCTCGTGTACACTGCAGGGCTCTGGCTGACTCAACAAGTAAATATGTAATGTACTAGGAAGTTCTATGAAGAAAAACCAAGAAGGATGCACTGATACAGGGGCACTATTTTGGATAGTCAGGGAAGGTTTCCTGAGGAGATGATCTTTAAGCAGAGATAAGAAAGTGAAGGGGCAGCCATATAACTGTGAGCAATGCACATGTCTTGGGAAGAGAGTTCAAGCAGAGGGGAAACAGCAGGCACCAAACGCCCTAAAGTGGGAATAATGCTTTGGTGTGTTTGAGGAACTATCAAGGAGGCTGATGTCGATGGAGAGAATAGGTGAGTAGAGACGCTAGAGAGATTGGCAGGACAAGAATTATTATACTAATCTGCCAAAGGTGGAAACCCAGGGCCCAGGGAAAGGGGAGGGGCTGGCCTGAGGTCTCATAGTGAGGTCATTTCCACTCAATCTCCATGGCTTCTCCTCAGTATATCCTGTGTTTCTGGCGCACAGGAGGAGGGCTGCCATATGCCCCAGAGAGAATGTATAGCCTCCTGGGGAGGCCTGTCAGGTGGCCATGGTCCTGGCCCCTGGGGCCTCCACCCTCCACGGTCCAGCCTGATCTCTGATCTGATTAAGGACTTCAGCCTGTCCTTGCAGTAGCCAAAAGATCCTGTTACAACCCAAGGCAGCCCACAGCCCTCCTCTGGTCAGACCCCTGCTCCACTTCTTTCAGAGAAAAAGCCAAAGTCCTCCCCGTGGCCAAGGAGGCCCTACAGGACCAGGCTCCATCACCTCATGGACTTCACCTCCTGTCATTCACCCACTTGCTCACTCTACTCTAGCTCTACTGGTCTCCTCACTGTACCTCAAATATGCCAGGTATGTTCCTGCCTCAGGGCCTTTGCACAGGCTTTCCCCTTTTGTCTGGATCACTATTCCTGTACATGTAACCCTTCCTGGGGTCACACTGACTTGTGTATGGACCCTCCCAGGGTTGCATAGCCTGGAGTGTGGACAGTCTTGGGATCAAACAGATGAGGATATACACATTCATGTGGTCACTAGACTTGGGTGCCAGCAATCCTGGAGTCACACTGATTGGGATGTGGACCTCCTGGGGTCACATACTTGGGTGTGAGGGCTCTAGGTGGTCACACTGCCTGCAATGTGAACACGACTGAGGTCATGCAGGATGGGGCATGAAGTTCCCTCCTTTAGTTCCCAGGCTGGGATGTGTTCTCCTAGAGTCCTTCAAGATTGGTGTGTGGACACTTCTGGAATCACATGGACTATGATCAGGTACTTCCTGGTTTCACCTAGGCTCAACTTTGGACACCCTCGGAGTCACCCTCTGGGATTTGGACACTCCTGGGGTCACACAGACTGGAACTAAGGACATGACTGAGGACACATTCACTGGGGGGCCACTGCAGTCAAATGCTTGTGGTGCGGCCATTACTGGAGTATCATATGCTCAGCTGGCAACACCTCTGTAGTCACGCTGCTTGCAGTGTGGTCTGTGCTGGGATCACACCAACTAAAGCAGGGATGCTTCTCAGTGCAGACAGACGGAGGTGGACACAAGTGTGGTAACAAACACTAAATTTGGTGCAGGCATCCCTCTAACTGGGCTTCCCTGGTGGCTCATTCTGATAAAGAATCTGCCTGCAATGCGAGAGACCTGGGTTCAATCCCTGGGTTGGGAAGATCCCTTAGAGGAGGTCATGGCAACTCACTCCAGTATTTTTGCCCGGAGAATCCCCATGGCCAGAGGAGCCTGGCGGGCTACAGTCCTTGGGGTCACAAAGAGTCAGACACAACTGAGCAATTAAACACAGCACAAACACACATTCCTCTAATCACACTGAATGGGAACCAGTGTCCCTGTGGTCACAGACACTGGAGCATGTAGACGTCTTTGTCACAGATGGGGGGTTATCCCCCCCTGGGTCACCCAGACCAGAGTGGAGACCGGCCAGCAGCCACAGGCATGGGTTTCATACTCCTGTGGTCACACTGACAGGAGCACATTCTATCGAGGCCACAGACAGAGACTGGGGGGTTTGAACAACACTGGGGTCACATACACTCAAGACCGGTTGCTTCTGTCACAAAAACAGGTGTGGACCCTCCTGGGCCATGGAGGCTGGAGTGTGGTCACCTCTGTGATCACACAGTTTGAGATGCGCACACTCATGGTGCCACTCAGACTTCACTGCAAAAACTTCCAAGATCACACAGACTAAGCTATTGCCACTCCTGGACTCTGACTGTGGGGTGAACACTGCTGGGGGTCACAAAGGCTTGGCTGTGGACATTCCTATAGTCAAACATTGCGATGTGGATGCAGCCAGGATAAAACCCACTGGCTCCATCTGGGGTCACAGAGACAAGAGGAGGATGTGTTTGTGGTCACACATACTAGCATGTGGACACCACTTTGTTCACATTGTTTGGGATGTGGACATACATGGCTTCATGCAGACTGGAGTTCAGCTACTCCTAGGGTGACGTGGACAATGTAGTGAATGAACTTGGGCCAAGAGAAATTGAGGTGGAGACACTCCTTGTTCCCATACTGGGTGGAAAGTTCTGGAACTGCAGGCTTGGGAGTGACACCCCACTGGTCACAGATCCTGGGGCATGGAGACTTTATTGATCACACAGTCCAGGGTGTACCACCCTGGAGACATGCAGACTGGGTGGTGGCCACTCGTGGTCACACAGAGAGTTGATCATCTTGGGGTCATGCATATTACTATGTATACATTTTTGGAGAAACACAGGCTGACTGTGGGTCCTCCTGGGGTTACATACCCTGGGGTGTATATACTCCTGGCATTTCAGTCTGAGGAATGATCACTCCTAGGGAACACTGCTTTTTCATACTGCTCATGGGGTTTTCAACAGTTAGAACCTTACATGGAACAGCTGACTGGTTCAAAACTGGGAAAAGGGTAAGACAATGTTGTATATTGCCACCCTTTTATCTAATTTATATTCAGAGTACATCATGTGAAATGCCAGGCAGGATGAAGTTCAAGCTGGAATCAAGATTGCTGGGAGAAATATCAACAATCTCAGACATGAAGATGATACCACTTTAATGGCAGAAAGCAAAGAGGAACTAAAGAGCCTCTTGATGAAGTTGAAAGAGGAGTGAAAAAGCTGGCATAAAACTCAGCATTAAAAAAACTGAGACCACGGCACCTGGTCGCATCACTTCATGGCAAACAGAAGGGGAAACAGTAGAAGCAGTGACAGATTTTATTTTCCTGGGCTCCATTTTGGTGACTGCAGTCCTGCAATTAAAAGACAGCTTGCTCCTTGGAAGAAAAGCTATGACAAACCTAGACAGTGTATTAAAAAGCAGAGACATCACTTTGCTGACAAAGGTCCTTCTAGCTCTGACTACTCCTGAACATTCATTGGAAGGACTGATGCTGAAGCAAAGCGCCAGTATTTGGGCCACCTGATGTGCAGAGCTGACTCCTTGGAAAAGACCCTGATACTGGGAAAGACTGAAGGCAGGAGAAGGGGACAACAGAGGATGAGATGGTTATAGACAGCATCACTGACTCGATAGGATATGAATTTGAGCAAACTCCGGGACATAGTGAAGGACAGGGAGGCTTGGCGTGCTGCAGTCCATGGGGTCGCAGAGTCGGACACGACTGAGTGACTGAACAGCAGCAAGGGGATACTGACTGGCAGGTGAAAAGTCAACAGTGACAGACCTGGGGTGTGAACAACGCTGCTATAATGCAGACTAGGGGTGTGCTTCCCTCAGGACACACATTGGTGTTACCAAAAGGAGAGTATGTATGTGGCGAGATCTGGCTGCTCGCTGCTCAACAGCCAGTGAACAAGACAGGTTCGTGGAAAGGAAAGTATGTTTTATTTCAGATGCCAGCAACTGAAGTGGGGGGAGGCTGGCAGACATCTGTGCAAAGGCAGACTTCCACCCCCTGACAATCAGGGGATGGAAGATAAAAGGGAGAGCTTTTATAGACAGAGTCGGGGGCAGTTACAAGCAGAAACAGTACCGTCATCTTCAACTGGCCATCAGTGCCCTGACTAGCATCCCCTTGGTTGTTTCAGGTACAGTTCATCTATAGTTCCAGAGTGAAACCTTTCCGCTTTCTTTGCAGTCAATTCTCACAACTGTGGCAGCTCATGTTCTGGATACAGTCTGGTCACCATGTAGTTAACTTCTCCACCTGGGGTTTTGGTATCAATAAGATCCCACATTGAAGGTCAGGAACAGCGGCGGTAAGGAGATACCCCTCGTCCAAGGTAAGGAGCACCGGCTGTGCTTTGCTGGAGTGGCCGTGAAGAGAGACCCCACGTCGAAGGTAAGAGAAACACAAGTAAGATGGTAGGTGTTGCAAGAGGGCATCAGAGGGCAGACACACTGAAACCATACTCGCAGAAAACTAGTCAATCTAATCACACTAGGACCACAGCCTTGTCTAACTCAATGAAACCAAGCCATGCATGCAGGGCAACCCAAGACGGGCGGGTCATGGTGGAGAGGGCTGACAGAATGTGGTCCACTGGAGAAGGGAATGGCAAACCACTTCAGTATTCTTGCCTTGAGAACCCCATGAACAGTA
>SJYX01011870.1:94603-207728 GCA_006410675.1 Oreotragus oreotragus
CGACCGAGGATGAGATGGCTGGATGGCATCACGGACTCGATGGACGTGAGTCTGAGTGAACTCTGGGAGATGGTGATGAACAGGGAGGCCTGGAGTGCTGCGATTCATGGGGTTGCAATGAGTCGGCCACGACTGAGCAACTGAACTGAAGACAGCTCACAGGATATGGCAAATATTATCTATAGCCCTTGAGAAAGAACTAAAGGTCCTTGACTATGCTTAATGACTACATTATTATTATTTAGTCTCCTTTGACTGTTTTCGTTTCAGTATTTCTCACTTCTCTGATTTTTTGACTATAGTTTTCCACAGGCAAAAGGCAGGCAGAGGACTTGGTGGGGAGGGGTGGCAAGGGACCTATGGTCCTGCTCCATTTTATTGGAGTCTGGAGACTCCTGACATCACACACAAGGGGTAACAAAGGCAGACATACAGCCATTGGTGAAGTCACCCAGATTGAAACACGGGCACTGCTGCTGACTGACATACTTGGCAGTGGACACCTCTGTTGTAAAACACTAGTTTTCACAGCTCAGTGGTCAGAAGCTTTAGGATATGCACACTTATGGTGTCACAGACTATGTTTTGAATACTCCAGGTGACACATGGACTGAAGCGTATACCCCCCTGTGGTGACATGGACTACGCTGTAGACACTTTGGGGGATGACAATGATTGAGGTGTGGTAACCCCTAGGCTTACGGTAACAGGGGAATGGGCACCCACTGTTGTTACAGTCTAGGCAGTTGACAAATCTGAGATCAAACTGAACAGAACGTGTACAGTTTGGTGGTAATACAGGTTGTGTTGTGGAAAGCCTAGGATCACAAAGAGTGGAGAATAAACATTACTGTCATCACAGATTGGGGTGGAAACACTCTAGGAGTCACTCAGACTAATATTAAGTACTCCACTGGGGACACACAGTCTGGGGTTTATGTACCTCTGTGGACGAACTGACTTTAGTGTGGAAAATTTTGGGGTCACATAGAGGAGTGTGGACACTCCTGAAGTCACAAGACTAGGGCCAGACAGGTGGAGAGTGGACACTCTGGAGAGGTCAGAGACCAGGCCTAGGCTAGATGGGCCCCTCCTAGGCTGTACCCTTGGAGGTGCGGACACTGCTGGCTTGCAGACTGGGGATTAGACACTGATCCCATCAGAGAGACTTTTGGTGTATACTTCTGATGTAATATAGATGGGATGGACATAACTAGGGACACAGCCTGAGGTGAGTATGCTCACAGATTCCCAAAGGCTGTTGTGTTTTTGCTCCTCAAAATGGAGACATGGACACTCCTGGGATTATACAAATGGGACTGTCCATACTCCCAGGCTCTTGCTGATTGTTTGTGGATGCTGCCTGAATATACATGGTGATGGGGGTGGATACTCTTGTCACACCACCTTTTGTGTGGATACTTCTGTTTTACATTCCTGGAGTCACACAGACTTGGGTGTGGACATTCCTGTGGTCATACTGATGTGAATGAGAAGACTCCTGCATTAATGAGCTGTGGTGTGGGCTCCCTGGGGTTGGAATTGGTATGGACACTCCCAGGTTCACAAAGTCAGGTACAAACACCTGGGGTTACAGACTGGAATGTCAGTAGTCCTGAGCTCAGTGGATGGGGGTGTGCACAGAGAATGGCGATTTTCTAAAGATATGTGAGTGAGCTGCAGAAACCAGATCTGCCTACGTAGCTGTCAGCTCCTGTTTGCTAAAATGTAAATTCAGGACTGCACTCATGACAAACTTTCTGACATGCCTTTAAGAAAGGGTTTCTTAACATAAAAAAGAAAAATTTGTTCTGGGGAGTTCCCTGGTGGCCCAGTGGTTAGGATTCTGTGCATTCACTGCTATGGTGCAGGTTCAATCCCTGACTGAGGAACTGAGATCCCCATAAACCATGCGACACAGCACCCCCTCCCCAGAAAAGCTTTGTTCTAGGGAATCCTACAGCATCTGATCTGATCAAGTCTGTGAACTCCTTCATACAATGTTTTTAAAAGCATGCGTGTGCATACACACACACACACTCTCTCTCTCAAATACACAGGAATTATTATGGATACCAAGTAAAACAGTATGGTGGTTCCTCAAAAATTTAAACAAAACCTACAATATAATCCAGCTATCCTTGGATCCCACATATATACTTTTGGGTCTGTATCCAAAGGAGATGAAGTCACTACTCAAAGAGATATCTGCACCCCATGTCACTGCAGTATTATTGACAACAGCAAAAATATGGAAACAACCAGGTGTCTTATCAACAGACAAATGGATAAAGAAGATTTGGCATATGCATATGACAGTATTATTCAGCCATAAAAAAAAGGTGGTGGTGGTGGTGGTGGTGTAGTCGCTCAGTCGTGTCTGACTCTTGCGACCCCATGGACTGTAGCCCACCAGGCTCCTCTGTACATGGGATTTTCCAGGCAAGAATACTGGAGTAGATTACCATTTCCTTCTCCAGGGGATCTTCCCAACCCAGGAAAGCGTGTGCATACACACACACACACTCTCTCTCTCAAATACACAGGAATTATTATGGATACCAAGTAAAACAGTATGGTGGTTCCTCAAAAATTTAAACAAAACCTACAATATAATCCAGCTATCCTTGGATCCCACATATATACTTTTGGGTCTGTATCCAAAGGAGATGAAGTCACTACTCAAAGAGATATCTGCACCCCATGTCACTGCAGTATTATTGACAACAGCAAAAATATGGAAACAACCAGGTGTCTTATCAACAGACAAATGGATAAAGAAGATTTGGCATATGCATATGACAGTATTATTCAGCCATAAAAAAAAGGTGGTGGTGGTGGTGGTGGTGTAGTCGCTCAGTCGTGTCTGACTCTTGCGACCCCATGGACTGTAGCCCACCAGGCTCCTCTGTACATGGGATTTTCCAGGCAAGAATACTGGAGTAGATTACCATTTCCTTCTCCAGGGGATCTTCCCAACCCAGGAACTGAACCCAGGTCTCCTGCATTGCAGGCAGATTCTTTACCGACTGAGCTATGAGGGAAGTTCACTTGTGACTACATGGACGGACCTCAAGGGCATTATGCTAAATGAAGTCAGAAAACACAAATACTAAATATGCAATCTAAAAATGGGGGAAGGTGGTAAAAAGGTACAGTTTCCAATTATAAGTTCTGGGATGTAATAGTGCATAGTGACTATACTTATCAATACTATTTTGTATATCTGAAAGTTGCTTAGAGAGCAAATCGTTTTTAAATTTACATTTGGCTGTGCTAAGTCTTTGTTGCTGCATATGGGCTTCCTTTAGTTGTGGCGAGCGGGGGCTACTCTGTAGTTACGGAGCACAGGCTTCAGCAGTTGTTCATGGGCTTAGATGCTCCACCGCATGTAGAATCTTCCTGGACCAGGGATCAAACCTGTGTCTCCTGCATTGGCAGGCAGACTCTCAATCACTGGACCTCCAGGGAAGTCCAAGAGCAAATCTTAAAAGCTCATATCACAAGGAAAAAACTCTGTGATGTGATAGATGTTAACTAAACTTGTGGGAGTCATTTTGCAATATATAAGTATATTAAGTCATTGTTATATACTTTCAAATTACACATATTATATCAATATGTCAATTATAGTTCCAATAAAAGAAAAAGTATATTAAAATGAAACAAAAGGTGATACAATAAATGAACTTTAATTAGTACATAAAATTATAAGCCCTTATTCACTACAAACAAGGTGAAAAGACAACACTTAGAATGGGAGAAAATAACAGCAAATTAAACAACTGACAAAGAATTAATTTCCAAAATACACAAGCAGCTCAAACACCTCAGAATCAGAAAAACAAACAGCCCAATCAAAAAGTGGGGAAAAGACCTAAACAGACATTTCCCCAAAGAAGACATACGGATGGCTAACAAACACATGAAAAGATCCTCAACATCACTCATTATTAGAGAAATGCAAATAAAAACTATAATGAGATACCACCTCACACCAGTCAGAATGGCTATCATCAAAAAGTCTACAAACAATAAATGCTGGAGAGGATGTGGAGAAAAGGGAACCCTCTTGCATTGCTGGTGGGAACATAAACTGATATAGCCACTCTGGAAGATGGTATGGAGATTCCTTAAAAAGCTAGGAATAAAACCACCACATGACCCAGCAATCCTATTCATAAGCATGTATCCTGAGGAAACCAAAACTGAAAAAGACACATGTACCCCCGATGTTCACTGCAGCACTATTTATAATAGCTAGAACATAGAAGCAATCTAGATGTCCACTGACCAACGAATAGATAAAGAAGTTGTGGTACAAATACACAATGGAATACTACTCAGCCATAAAAAGGAACACATTTGAATCACTAATGAGATGGATGAACCTAGAGACGATTATACACAGTGAAGTAAGTCAGAAAGAGAAAATATAAATATTGTGTACTGATGTATATATATGGAATCAAGAATGATGGTACTGATGAATTAGTTTTCAGGGCAGCAATGGAGAAACATACATAGAGGACAGACCTAAGGACATGGCTGGGGAGGAGGGGAGGGAGAGGGTGAGATGTATGGAAACTTACAATACCATATGTAAAATAGATAGCCAATGGGAAATTGCTGCATGACTCAAACAGGGGCTCTGTGACAATCTAGAAGGGTGGGATGAGAAGCGAGTTGGGAAGGAGGGGACGTGGGTGTTCCTATGGCTGATTCTTGATTTGTGACAGAAAACCACAAAATTCTGTAAAGAAATTATCCTTCAATTAAAAAAATTTAAAAAGATCTTATCCAAAGTGGTGACCAATATTTTAAGATGCCCATGACAACGATAACAACATAAACAAGTAACTTTGATATGTATTGGTGGGAAAGTTGCAGGCACTGCTTTTACTACTGTAAAAGTAATTTTACAGTACTGATTTGCTGCCAGCATTCAGATTCTGGAGTAAAGCTAAAATTTCAGTTAGTAAAACTGAACTGATTTCCCTTCATCAAGTTCACAAATACCCCTGACTTCTACCCAGGGTTAAGAAGCCCTGCTTTCAGGGTGAGTTCTGGACATATTCAGGACACAGGGCTGGAAAGATTTAGAGAAAGGCAAGATCCTACTCCAGCAAGACCCTACTCAAGAATCCCCTCTACAGTGCAGACGGACATGCCGGGAGGTTTCTTTCCTTGTTGTGTTAGTGGTGGTTGCTGGAGGTTCCTACTCAGAGCCTGTACATTTACGATGGGCTGACGAGGTATTTGAAAACAAGTTCATCAACTCAAGTTCTGGTTTTCCTGACAGCAAACAGCTTCCGAGTCCTTATCAGATTGCCAGCAAACTAAAAGGTCAAAGTAAAAGAAGTTTTAAACCAAAATGTTTCCTACTGTCTTCTACTATAATCATTGTTTTCTCAGCTACATTTTTGTGCAGTTTTTTTCCTCTACTTTCATTGTGAACCATAACACACAGAAAATGCATAAAACATATAATGTTCATTCTTTTTGATATGTAGTTCTCCACTGTGAATAAACCAGGATTTAACAATCCATCCTATAGCTAATGGGTGTTTGGGCTGTATTTAGTCTGGGGGTACTACAAATAGGCTGGTTAGGAACATTCAAGTACTCCTTTCTTAGTGGAACTAAACACACATGCAGCTTTAGTGGATAATTCCTAACAATTATCTAGCAGTTACACCATTATATAATGCCCTTGGTATATACAAGGGTTCCAATGCTGCACGTCCTTTCAGATACTTAGTATTGTTAATCTTTTTAGTTTTGGCTTGCATTTCTCTGAAGAGCAGCTTTTCATGTACTTACTGGGCATTCTCATATTTTCTTTTCCTTATTGATGTATAGCAGCTTTTTAAATATCATGGATACTACACATGTACAGATTATAAATATCTTTTCCCACTGTGATCTGCCATTTCATTTTTTTAAGGTGTCTTATTTTACTTATTTTAATGGTAAACTTGGTCTGAATAAACTGCAAAGCCATTGTCAGATGGGGATGTCCTCTAAAGTGGTGTTCTGAGGATGAGAAGCCCTCCAGCACTGATAGGTTTAGCCCAGACTGTCCAGGCAAACTGGCTCCTCACTGCTCCCCCACCATTCCACCTCAAGGCCTTTGCATTTGCTATTTCCTCTCCCTAGAATGTTCTTACCCTAGATTAATACATGGATTCCCTCCCTCATCTCCTTCAGGTCTCTGCTCAAACATCACCTTAGTGAGACCTTCCACGGTAACCATCTTAAAAACTGCAAACTGCCAGACCCTAGAATTCTTGATCTCGTGTGCTATGTGCTAAGTCTCTTCATTTGTGTCTGACTTGTTATGACCCTATGGACTGTAGCCCACCAGGCTCCTCTGTCCATGGGATTCTCCAGGCAAGAATATTGGAGTGGGTTGCCATGACCTTCTCCAGGGGATCTTCCTGACCCAGGATCAAACCTGTGTCTCTTATGTCTTCTGTATTGGCAAGTGGGTTCTTTACCTCTAGCACCNACTGTAGCCCACCAGGCTCCTCTGTCCATGGGATTCTCCAGGCAAGAATATTGGAGTGGGTTGCCATGACCTTCTCCAGGGGATCTTCCTGACCCAGGATCAAACCTGTGTCTCTTATGTCTTCTGTATTGGCAAGTGGGTTCTTTACCTCTAGCACCATCTGGGAAGCCCTTATCTCTTTACCTTGCTTTAAAATTTGTTCATACCGCAGGTTACTTTTACATATTATATACGTATGGGTGGACATAGAGCAAGATAAATAATACGTGTATGTGTGGTTGCAAACTCCTGCATTTAGATTATGAATTATTACCTCTTTCCTAAACTAGAAGCTCTGAGGGCCAGGGTATCTGCCTGTTTTGTTCCCTGCTCCATCTTCAAATCTAGAACAATGCCCAGCACACAGCATGTGTTCAATAAATGTTTACTGAGTACCTCAATGTGTAAAATCATTAAGGCAGTTCCTGGCACATAACAGCAGGAGTTTTAGTAAAGGTCTGCTGACTGAAATCTTACTAGTTGATGTAAAAATTTCAAAAAGTAGAATTTTACTCAGTTTTTTCTTAAAGGTGCTGTTCACTCAAATTCTTAGATTAAAAAGGCAAATTTACCTTCACATGTTAAGATGAGCAATTCACTCCACTGTCTTCCACCTACCCAAGAAAGAGAAGAAAGACTCAGATATTTGGTTAAGCTTTTCTGCTCACTATACTTGGTTTTACCCATTGATTTTTATAGCTATTGGGAGTTAGGAAACAGAAGTTTGTCCCAGATACCACATGATTTGGGGCAGAAAGAAGCACAGGAGGAGGGGGTCACTGTGGGCACTGAAGGCTCTGGGTCCATGTTTTCAGACCTCAGAGGTCTGCAGGGTGTAGCGCTGTGGAGTGGCCAGGGACTGAGGCAACATGTCCACTGTGCTCATGGGGCAGTCCTGGGGGCAGATCTCCTTGGCCAGCTGCCCCTTCTTCTTCAATGCGCAGGCCTCCTGGTAGGGTGGTGAGATGGGGGGCTGCGTGGGTGGAGTGTACTTGTATTCTGAGCCGTCCTCTAGCTGCAGGGACACACATTGGGAGGGATGGTGAAGACCTGGGAACAGAGGACAGCACCCCTCATCCAACCCACTGTTGGTAGGGCACTTACGTCCAGTGGGTAACTGCGGTCTGAATCATAGGCGCTCAGGTCCCCACAGGTCACAAATGGCACAATGATGCGGGTGGGGCCATCCAACTGGTTGAAATCTGGATCTGACAAGCAGGGATAGATGAGACAAGACAGGGCCAGGGCCAGGGTGTCTGGGGTCAGCTGTGACTCAGGCTGCACCCAAGATGGGTACGGAGGCCTCCCTCACATATCCACCAGCTACTCTTTACACTCCTGCACCAGAAATCCTTCATTTGGTTCAGATCACCTCCTCAAGGAAGCCCTCCATGATCACCCATTTTAAAACAGCCCTCCCCAATCTGCTTTTCTCCCACTGCACTTATGGCCACCTGCCATACGCTGCCTGGACTTTGTCTCACTCAAGCATGCTTGACACAAGAGCAGCCCTGTGCTTTTTCCCTCTAGGGGCCAGGCTGAAGGCCCTCACATGACAAAATTCCCACACAGAGGTGGGGTTTCTACTTGGGGATGTGACTAAGTCTTCCTAGGCTAGAAACTCCTTAGGCAGGTGGAGTGTCCCTTGGGGTAGGACTCAGAACTTTCACCAGGTCTAAGAGTCATCACTAGTGAACTAAGCCAAAGATCCTCTTAGATCAAAATATCCCTACAGGGGTGGAATTTCCAGAGTGTGGGGCTGAGGATCCTTTTGGGACAGCATTCCCTTAAGGGGCAGGGTTTCAGCCGCGCATGGGGCTAAGGGCCCTCCTGGGACATAAAATTTCACTGGCAGATAGACTCTCCCCAGGGATGGGGCCCAGGGCTCTCACCGTAAGAGTGGTCCAGCAGGGGTTTGGTCAGGTCCGGCAGGAAGCCCTCAGGGGGGTCGTAACCCTTACAGACAGCAAAGGCCTCTATGGGGAGAAGGTGGAGTGAGGGGCAGCTGCTGCCTCCACTCCATGTGGGGTGGGTCCCTGAGATTCGAAACCCCTGCCCAGCTCCTCCACCCCACTGACCAATGCTGGAGTTCCGGCTGCTTCTGGGCTTGGCACAGAGCACGCTGGAGAAGAAGACACGCAGCTGGCTATAGATCAGCGTCACATCCCGGCCTCGGAAGATCTGCAGGGTGGGGAGGCAGAGATGGGAGGCATGAGGATGACCTTTGGAGACTCCTCTCTACCCCCTACTAGGTTCCCTGAGACTTACCTTAGCCACAAAGCAGCCCCCTGGCTTCAAGACGTGTGTAGCAATGTTCAGAGCCTATGGGCAGGACAGATGGCTAAGGCTGAGGTAGAGCCAGCCAGGAGGGGGCCAAACTGAGGTAGGGACAGCCAGGGTTACTCACAGCTAGGAGGAGCTGGGCCTGCATATACTCATCAACATCGTGGAGGCCGGTTACTGTGGCAAGAGGAACAGCATTAGGGGGCCATACAGTCTAGCTATCTTCCTGTCCCAGAGAGGTTAGAGTGCTAAAAACATTTACCAAGCTCTCTTACTGCTAAGGTTCTGCATGCAAATGACTACATCTGCCAACTGGATGTATATTCTGAGCTCCTAACCCTAAGACACTAATTTTCAATCGCAAAACAATCTCAGGCACGAGTATTATTTCTTCTATCTCCAGTCCAGATTCAGATCAGAACGAACATCTCAGATGCAACACATCCAAAAATAAACTCTTGACCTTGCCGGAACTTACTTCTCCCATCATTTTCCCCATCTCACCCGATCCTTCCAGTTGTTCAAGCCAAAACCTTTAAGGTAGTTACCTTTGATACACACATACACCCCTTCCACTCTCTTCTCACACCCACATTTAAGCCATTAGCAAACTTTCTCAACTCTTTCAAAAGATCTCCTCTACTCATCTCCACCACCATCGCCACTCACCTGGATGACTACAGCGGCCTCCCCTCCCCAGGTCTCAGCCCTCACACTGCTCACAGCAGCCAGAGGGATCCTGTCAAGACACACATCAGGCACGGCCTTCCTCTGCTCACAACCATCCCATGGCTTTCTCCATGCTCGTCTTAGTGAAGGAGCCAAAGTCACCACTGTGGCCCAGAAAGATCCACCTGAGGATCTGATTCCCACCACCTCACTGACCTTACCTCCTACCACTCTCACACTTGCTTACTCTGATCCAGCCACAGTGATCTCACTCTTCACCCTCCTACCTCAAGTCCTTTGTATGTGCCAATCACTTTACCTGGATTGCTCTTTATCCAGATGTGCCCTAGCCCACTCCCTTGCCTGCTTTAGGTCTCTATGCTAAAGGCAGTGAGGCCTTCTCCACTTCACTTAAAATTCCTCCGGGTATTCCCTCCCTTCCTCTCATTTTCATTATTTCCCCATGGTGCCTATCACTTTTTGACATGCTATATAGTTCAATCATTTGTTTCTTTTCTGTCTGCTCCCACTAGAACACCAGCTCTCTGAGGTCAGAGAATAGTAGAATTTTATTCATGTTATCCTCCCAACATGGATAACAATGCCTGACACACAACAGATGCTCAGTAAATGTGCTGAATGGATGGATAGATGGCTGACTTAAAAAAAAAAAGATGTGAACAGTAATGGAACAGTTGCAGAGAGATGACAAAAGGGTGGACCAAACCAAAACAGTAGAAGGCAGAGAACAGGAAGTTGCCAGATGTGGGAACAGCTGACAGTGCAGGGGAGAGGCAGTAAAAGCAGCCAGCAGAGGTGGGACATACAGAGAGGAACATGCAAAGGACCCCCGCCTGGCCTCCCAATCCCTCTGTTTACCATCAGGAGCCCCGTCACACACCACTAGGTCTGCGGGGCAGCCTTCAAAATGCTGGATGATTTCTTTGGCAGTGGACAGCTACGGAAGAGAGGGATGATGAGTGGCCCCACAGCACCCCCACCACAGCCCTCTAAGCCCACCTGTCGTCAGCCCTGGCCCACAGCATCACGTCAGCCAAATTCTCAGGCTTTGCCTGAGACTGGGCTCCATCACTGGGAATATTGTTTTGCTGTCTCCCTGTGATGACAACTCGCTGGCTCTGTTCCTCTGCTGTTATCCTCTCTTGGTTTCTCTCAGTTACTCTACCTCTGTCTGTCTTTCTTGGTCTCTTTGTCTTTTTCTTTCTTCTACTTGCTGCAAACCCCAGATTGGTGGGGGGGCCTTTGTCCAGGATACACACCAACACCCCCAGCCATGCTCTCACCTGGGTGATATCCCCCTGGATCTGTAACACACCTGGTAGTGGAGCCATAGCCTGAAGGTCCACAGCCACCACGTGGCCAGACCCTTGGCCCCTGTGGACAACATGGTCCATGTCAGCTCAGTTTTTACTCCTGGTCCACCCTCCAACCTAGTCTGCCCTCCCAGCCTCCCATCTGGAACTCCACACTCACCCAATCTTCTGACTCAGCACCTGGCTCCAGCTGCCTGGGGCCGCACACAGGTCAACTGCCCGTGTCACACCTGAGCACACACAGGGAGGTGTACTGGTCAGCCGCACCCACCTTTCCAACCTGGGACCCTGCAAAGTTTACCCCTTTCCCCCAGGAAGCACCCAAGCACCCATTTCTACCTGCTGCCCAGATGCCCAGCTCCTTTTGAGTACCTGCCATCTTCCTGACTGCCCCACGGACCCTCCAAGTTAGCCCACCTACCAAACAGAGCTCTGCAGACCTAGCCCACTTGTCTATTCCCTTCACCCACCCCATCCCCTAGTGAATTGCCCACCAAATGGGGACCTTGGAAGAGCTGGAATTCCTCGTCAAGTTGTAGCAGCTTGAAGGCACTGCGGGCACGCCAGCCATTCTCCTTGGCTAGGCGGTAGTAGACATCTCGCTTGTCCTTTGACGTCCGTCCCATCTTCCACGCTGTTTGCCCAGGGACCTGCCAACAGTAAGCTGATGCTGCCCCATATCAGTAAGTGGGTGAGTGAGCCATTACCTATCTCTGCAGGGCTGTGAGAACCACATGAACTAAACCAGGCTCATCTGATCTATGTGACAGCTCTCTCAACAGGTGGCGAGGTTGGAGCCCAGTCACTAACCCATTGAGCTCACCGAGCCTGAAGGATCCCATTACTGAGGTCTCAGGCTTCACTGCTCACCCTATAGATTTCATCATTAAGCCAACAGACCACCCAAAGTCCCACAAACCCAACACTTATCACGTAGATGATGTTACTGACCCCGTCCACCTCCCACTGCTGTCACTTATACTCCACATATTAAACTCTGTAAGTCTCACTATCAACCCTTCTCTGCCCACCTTATCCCCAATAACATCTCACCACCACCCCCAGCTCTCCTCACTACCCCTAGTCATAAAGCCCTACTAGGCCCCATTAATCCCCTGCTTTCACTCCATTATCCTCACACTACGTCACTGCATTCCCCACCTCCTTAATCTCTCTCCCCTGAAATGATCAGGCCCCCAATTATTCCTTTTGTTGTTTAGTCGCTAGGTCATGTCCGCCTCTTTTGTAACCCCATGGACTGTAGCCCGCCAGGCTTCTCTGTGCATGGGATTTTCCAGGCAAGAATACTGGAGTGGGTAACCAATCCCTTCTTCAGGGGATCTTCCTGACCCAGGGATAGAACCCACATCTCCCGCATTGCAGGCAGATTCTTTACTACTGAGCCACTTGGGAAGCCCGATAATTCTTTTATCATCCCCCATTAATACCTGGAGGATCATGGTCTATTAGTTCCCCATCAAACTCTCAGTAACTATGATTTATCAGCCCCCATTAGCTTGGCCCTCCAATTGATCCTTCACAGATCACTAGATCCTGTTAACTCTTCTTACCACATTCACCTTAATCCCTGATAATCATACATCAGTTCTCCATTCTCCCCTCACTGCCCACCTGTCTCTCCACCCAATAATCAATTTATGATCACACCCAACAGCTTACTATTACCCTCTCTTTGCTCACTCTATTCTCATTACTTCTTCAATGATCATGCCATCATCACAAACTAAAACCCTTTGATCACAATACCCCTTGATCTTCCCATTCTCTCTTCTTTGATCACTACTCCATTAGTTCCTTGATCATGACCCTCACCGCTATTACTCCCTCCACAACCTCGCCATTATCCTTTGAATCACTATGCTCCATCACTCTTTATTAACCCCTTGAATGTCATAACTCCATCCGTTCCCCAGGGATCACACTGCTACTTGCTTCCCATTATCTTCCAGTTGCCCATTCTACCATCCCCTCATTAAAGAACACATCCCCACTGGCCCCCATGAACACGCTGACTAAAGCACACTTATTAGCCCCCACTGATTCCCCAATAACACTTCCACCAGACCTCTACTATACCCACGCAGCCCACCAAACCTCCACACCTACCCATTAACAGCCCTGTGGCTACACCACCGGTCCCTCCTCATCATTACCTCAAAGCCCAAGTCCCCACTGGGACCACAAGAACCCCTTCAAGGCAGCTCCGCCGGTATCTGGACCCCTGCGCCCCCGTTCCCCACCCCTAGCCCATCCCGCAGGAGCGGTCCTATTCTCCAAACAAACCTTGGGTCTGGAACCTCCCCAATGCCAGCTGCCCAAACTACACAGTTGCGAACTTCACTCCCTCCCTCCCTCACTGGCGGGACAGTGCAGGCATGCCTTAACTGTCTCAGTTAAGACCCAAGTCCTCCGCGCCCCAGGGCCTTCCTCCAACTTTCGGAGTGGGGAGAAAAGGAACGAAGGAGGCCGGTTCGTGAGCAGCACAAGCCTCGGCGAGAGCGCAAACCGGTGAGAAGTCGTAGGTTTTCAGTTCGGGTTCTTAGTTGCTCCGAAAGTCTGTCGCGCATGCCTAACGGCCACCAGAGTGTGCCACGCCTGTCATCGTGGAATGCGGTGGCTCGCTCGAAGCCGGGACCGGACCTGAACTTACCACGTGAGTTCCGGAAACTCATGCCTACGTAGCAGGTCTGGCGAATTGCCGTTCCCAACATGCAACGGGCTCTAGTAAAGCCGCCGAAGTCTCGCACGGCGAGGCCGAAATGTCGCGAGGCATGAGAACTGACTGTGCTCTTTTGTTATAAGGCGAAAAATCGCCTGTTTCTCCGCTCCTACCTTCTTGGACAACTGAATGTCTTGAGCCTGTGAACTACATTTCCCAAGATACTACGAGCACGCCGGCACCTACTTATTTTTCGCGTACCGTTAAGTGCAGTTACCTTTGGGGTGGTGAACTTGAGAGGAAGGAGAGTGCGTTAGTTAAGTGCGCGGGCGCGCGAAAGCTACTGGTCTGTGATTTCAAATCTCACTTCCGCTAATTGATAGCTCATTCTGATTGTTACCTTCTCAGAACTTCGGTTTTTCTGTCTGTAGAAAGGGGATAATAAATAGTACAGACTCCACCTAGAGTTACTGGGAAGATTAAATAGGTACAGTTCAGCACACTAATTCTTTGTAATTCTGTGTTCTTCAAACACTTTTAACTCGGACCTAGAAAAAAAAGACTGCGTCTGGACTCAGTGCACAAGCAAATATAGTAATGGAAACATTATAGCATTTACCATGTGCCAGGCACTCTTCTGAGTGCTCTCAGTGATGTGCTGGTAAATGGTTAACAAGCATTTATTTAGGTGGAGAGGGAAAGGAAGCCTTGATTTCTAACATTTGCCAGTTGCCATGGTTTACATACTATTACCTTGTCAGATTTCAGCTTACTACGGAACACGGAGTCTGGAAGAGATGCAGTAGTGCACCATGTCTATTATCTCCATTATACAAATAAAATAGGGATAAATGATCTCTCAGGAGCATAGAAATAATGAAATGTAGTAAAATAATAAGTGATGAATTTTGAGTATCACCTTTCAGAATTTAATTTAGTTGTAAGTTTATATAATTTCATGTTTAATAATAGCTGTTTCCCCCGTTTACAGATGAGGAAAAGAAGGATATGTATACATATAATATTAGATATGTAAACACATGCCATTTACTATGTATATAGTGACAGAAATATATAGTGATGTCTAATTTTTATTGGTATATAAATTATATATTAGTAAACAATACACTAAATATATGTATGCCATTATGTGGAAATATAGAATATATTTTTGCATTTTGTATATGTACAATATATATATCATCTTATATAAATTATATGCTGATATATATATATATAAATCTGCTATATATATCTACTTACTAAAGTAACTGCACTAAATATAAATAAATAATGTTATGTCAGGTGGTGATAAAAGCTATGAAGAATAATAAAGGATGAAAGGAATGGAGAGTAACAGGGGTTGAATTGCTATTTTAGTGTGGTCATCTAAGGCTTTCAGAGGAGGTGACATTTGAGCTGAGCTGGAAGGTGAGCACATGCTACGAATATTTGGAGGAAGAGCATTCCAGACAGAGGGAACACCAAGTGCAAAGACCCTGAGGTGGAAATGAGCTTGGAGAGTATCCAAAGAACTGAACAACCAATTCATCATTCCTTAGAAATGTGAGCATTGCTAGGCAGGGGTTTCTTTTGTTTTGTTTACTGTTGCCTCCCTGGCGCCTAGAATAGGGCACAGCACACAGTGGGTATTCAATAGATGTTTGCTGAATTCACCCTTTTATTGCTTTGTTCCTTCACTCTTTCCCTAGTGGTGTGCTCTGCATTTATGTGGGGCCCTGGGAGGAGGTGTAGACAGCCAGACACAGACCCTAGAGAGCCAGGGAGGAAGCCAGAGTTTGCCACTGGAGTTCAAGGACATGGTGGGGGGCAGTGGGAACATGGCCCCCCTTCAAAGGTTAGCATGTGTGAGAAAGCAAGGGTTCAAGCCACCAGGCGCTGCTCCACAGAGAGGAGGAGGTGCCAGGCACTGGGGGCCCAGGTTTACCCTGTGGGACGCTTCCCACGTCCTGTTTTCTTGCCTCTCACAAAGAGGATGTTTAACTTTTTGCAAAGAAACTTGCTTCCTCCAGCAGGGCTGGGGGGATTGGGGGACAGGAGCCAAGCTCTGAACTCTCCAGGCTCTTCCCGAAGTGAGGTGTCCGCCTGCAACTCCCACCCAGCACCCCACTGAGTGTAAAGTTGTCCTCCCCTCAGCCTTCAGATAAGGTCAGAGAGGGGAGCTGCCAGGCCGGCCCTGTGCCGGAGGGCATCTTACCACGTGAGGGAAACGAGGGGGTGGGGGGTGGGGTGTCCAGGCGGGGAGAGGGGGCTGGGTGTCCAGGCGCAGGGGACCAGACACTGACTCAAGAAGTCTTGCTATCCAGGGGCTGCTTTGAGGGAAAGAAAAGTCCATGGGGAGCCTGCCTGAAAGGAGAGATTAGAATCCTAAATCCAGCTCAGTGGGGGACTACTTTCACTGGCAGAAGAGTTCATTAATTCCTTTCACAAAGATGTTATTAAGCAATTACTGTATGTCAAGCATTGTTCTTAGCGCTTTCTCTGTACTAATTCCTTCAGTCTTCCCCATGGCCCTGAGTTAGGCAGTAGTTAGCCCGGTGAGGAGGCAATGGCACCCCACTCCAGTACTCTTGCCTGGAAAATCCCATGGGAGGAGCCTGGTAGGCCACAGTCCATGGGGTCGCTTAGAGTAGGACACGACTGAGCGGCTTCACTTTCACTTTTCACTTTCATGCATTGGAGAAGGAAATGGCAACCCACTCCAGTGTTCTTGCCTGGAGAATCCCAGGGACGGGGGAGCCTGGTGGGCTGCCACCTATGGGGTCGCACAGAGTCGGACACAACTGAAGTGACTTAGCAGCAGCAGCAGCAGCCCTGTGGGAAGCTTGACAGTGAGATTTTGAGACTTGCTCCTCGCCATTCAGCTCCTAAGTGGCAGAGCTGGGAAAACTCAAGCTATTAACTGCTTTGCTCCATGGTTCCCTCCCCTGAAGGCTGCTGTGCAGTGATTTAATGAAAAGCAGGGGTCTGCTTAGAAGAACTGACGAGAACTTAAACCAACTTTTAATAGATTCAATAGGAATCCCAAATGTCACATGAGGGTCTGCTTTACTAGAAAGGGCCCTACTTTGATGAACGAATACCACATTCTTATCCTTGGCACAGCCTCAAGGCCTCAGTCAAGCTTAAAGACATCTGTTCCTTCTAAAGCAGGCTGCCTCTGCAGCCAGATTTCACTTTCCCTTTGTTTTTCCTCCTACCAGCATATGTGGAACACCTGCTATTTGCAGTGCCCTGAAACTTAGCTGAGCGATGGGGTGTAGAGCCAGATGAAAGCTTGCTCCTCCCCTAGAAGAGTTCACTAGACAGAAATGAAAATAATAATGATGATAATATGACACTTGATAAGAAGCATTTATCGACCTACCTCCTGCCGTGTACCCGGGTGGCCCTGTGCTGGGCAATGTTTAAAGGCCAGGGTGGCCCTGGAAGGGGAGGACAATGATCAGAGTAGGAAGCTGTTGCTGGGTGGTAATGGGTGAGGGCATCTGTTTTTTGTCCAAGTTTCACCAGTTCTTTGGACGGGACACTTCAGACTTTTCTTGAAATCCAGACACCAGCCTAGCCAGTCCCCCTCCCCCTCCCCCTAGTCATTTGGGCCAAGGTCTCGGCTGACAGGTGTCTCTTTCCCTGGCTGGCCTGGGGCACAGGTGTGTAATGGCTCTTGGGGAGAAGAGGAGAGAGACTAGACAGTAGGGCTGAATAGACGGGAGTAGTGTGTGTGAGCGCATGCACGCATGCATGTGTGTGAATACCCTGAGGGTATCTCAGCTGCCTATACATGGTCCCAGCCAGAAACACATGTATGTGAGCTCCACATGTGTCTTAGTATGTTACTTGCCTGGTTGTGTCTTATGTCCACGGTTGCCTGTCCAACTTGTGTTTCCTTTTTGGCAACTGTGCGTTGGTCCCGTCTGCTTGTGCAGTTCATCTCTGTGGGGCTGTGTGTTCTCTGAGTGCTTCTGTGTCTCCTTTGTAAGGCTCATGGGTGAGAAGTCTGTCTCTTCTCTGTGTGTCTGTCTCTGATGTCTGTGTGTCTTTCTTCTCTATCACCATGTTTGCGTCTCTACTCGTGAGTGGCCGTAGGTGTGTATGCCCTATGTGTGCTTAGTCAGTCAGTGGTGTCCAACTCTTTGCAACCCCATGGGCTGTAGCTTGTCAGGCTCCTCTGTCCATGAGGATTCTCCAGGCAAGAATACTGGAGTGTGTGTCCTGAGGGTATTTCCTTTGGTGCAAGCAAATACTCCTTTGTTTCTTCTTCAAACAGTTTTAGGTGTATTTTCTGATTTCCTCTTTGTAATGATAGTAAGTGTACTGTCCGCATCCCTGTTTCTCCTGTCTGCGCGCCTGTCTGTGTTTTCTCTGTGCACATCTTCCCTGACTTAATTTGTGTGAATAGTTGTGTACACACAGCTGCGTGCACCTGTTTTCCTGAGTGCAGTTGTGCATGAATCTGTGACTGTGGCTTCTCTGCCTCTACAGTCATGTCTGGCTGTGGGTGCCTCTCTCTGTGACCAGAGCTGTATGTGATCACAGTTCATACACAAGTTCACACGCACAGAGGTATCACTCTAGAGGCTGAACCTGAATGTTGGCCTCCAGGGTCGTCTGAACCTGCAATCTGTGTGGGAGATGCTGGGACTGTGTATCATGTTGTTGGTTATGTGGAATTTCATTTGTGTGCTCTGGCTCTGTGTGTGGCTGTGAGTCTGTGTGTGATTTGCCCATTGGTTCTCCTTCAAGTGGCTGTGAGTCTGTGGGTGACAATGATATCTTTGAGTCTGCAGCAGCAGTAAAGCAGTGTGAGCCTATTCCAGTATCCGTCTGTTATCTCCGTGTGCAGCACTGAGGCTGTGGATGGCGACACTTTTAAGACTAAGCCCCTCTGTGCAGCTCTCCCATCGCCTTGGCTCTCCATGTGCAGTCTGGGTGTGTTCGAATCAGTCAGCCTGTATTCTCTGTATGTGGCTGTGAGTCTACATGGGAGTCTGTGTACCTCTGTGGGTGGTGGTGAGTCTGCCTTCATCTCTAAGCCCCTGGATGGGGCTGTGATCCCTGAGTGTTCGAGTCCCTCTCCTGCTAAGTGAAAGGAAACGCCCCATCCCTCACCCTCCTCCTGCTGCCAGTGGGGTGGAAGCCTCCAGGCTAGCTTTGAAGCCCTAGCCAGCCCCTGGCCTTTCCGGGAATTCTGTGCTCCCTGTCGGGGGCGCGCAGGTGGGTGGAGGGGCAAGGACAGAGGCTTCTTGTCCACCTGGGCTTCAAGCAGCCCAGTCAAGTGGGGCCCGGACCCCATGTATACCCGCCTGACTTCCTGCAGGAGACACATGCTTCGCCTAAAACAGACATGCCTGTCACATGCCCGAATGGAGTCAACACACAGACCCCTATTTAAGAGAGACAGACAGACAGACAGTGGGACTCCTCAGTTAGGGTGTGGACAGGCTCCACCCAGCGCCTAGGCTGGGGTCCAGGAATTAAGGGCGTGCCTAATTTACAGACAGCGTGTATCCACACTCTCCACCCAACTACAAATTCCCTCCCTGCCTCCCTCTGGGGACCCCCCAAGATCTAGGGTCCTTCCTCCACTGGGCTGTCTGTCTGAGGTCAGTCTGTGGTGGCCTGGCTGTGTCTCTCCCTGCACCTGTCCCACTGCTGTCCTCACATCTGTCTGCTCTTCTGCCTGAATCTGACTTTCTCTGCCTGTTGCCACCTGCCCTCCTCTGTGTTTCTCAGCCTCAGCCACTTGGTCTGTCTCTTTGGGCCAGTGTGTCTGTTCCTAATCTCTGTTTGTGGATGTGTCTGGCTGTGTCCACCTGTCCATCTGCATTTGTCCAGGAGCTTCCGTGCGCCTCTCCCTGCCCACCGTTTCTGAGTCTTTCTCCCCTCAGTGCCCAGCTGCCTGTCACTCCCTCACACTCCCCGTGTCTTTCTATCCCTTCTTGTTTTCTGTCCTTGTGCTGTTTCTTCTGCCGCTCGTCTCTATTTGAGATCATGTCTCTTCCTATCTCTGTCTCTCCTCCTGCCACCCATTCCATTCTGCCATGTGTCTGACCTGAGTCAGTTCCCTCTGCCTGTCTTTTCCTCTCTCTAGATGTGGGTCTGTTCCCTTGATCTTTCAGTCCACCTCCACCGCCTGCCCGGGAAACCTCTGTTTACTTCAACGTGGGTTCAGAAGAAGGGAGGCAACCCCTCTCTTTCCGCCACCCAGAACAAGAAGAGGGAAACTGAATTAAAGTTAAAACTCTACAGGGGAAAAAAAAAAACAACAAACCGCGGGGCAGATGGAGCACCGGCAGTGCTGATTAGCCACCGACAAAACCTGAGGTGTTGATTGGTCAGAGGGCAGGCGAAGGCAGGGTCTGGCTGAGTGGGAGCCCTGCCGCCCGGTGGCGGGGTCCCAGAGCCCCAGTTCTGAGTTGCCGCTTCAAGAGCTGAGAGGAGCAGGGAGGTGAGGACGGGGTGCTGGCCATCGAGGGGGCTCCTGAGATGCCAAGGCACGAACAGGGGTCCCGGGAGGGGGCTCAGGGGTTCCCTGGAGATTTTTTTAGTCCTAGTGAGCAATTAAATGGGAGGGGGAGTCCTTTTGGTACCCGGATCCCAGGAAATGAATCCAGGAGTGGGTGGGAGTCTTGAAAGGGTGCTCACACTTGACGATGGGGCTCCTTGAGAACCTTCCCTGACCCATGGAGGGGATTCAGGGCTTGGGTAGGGGGTTTCCTGGAGGCAGTTTTAGTGATGATGGGGACCTTGAATGGGGTTTTCTGAGATACGGCAATCCCAGGAAGTGAGTTTAGGGATGGGGGTTTCTTTAGAGACACTCTGTCCAGAAAAGGAGGACTCCAAGCTTGCATGGGGATTGCAGAGACACCCCACCCCAGGAAACACATCAGGCACTGGGAGTGGGCTTTTGATGACTGTCTGAGGGACCTCTTCTCCTCACAAGGGGAAATTAGGGCTCAGGTGAGGTTCCTGAGACACCCCAAGTCCAGAAACAATCTCAAGCCTGGAAGTGTCTCTAAAGTGACTTCTACTAAAATAGGGGTGTATAAGACTTGACAAAGGTCCTGGAGAATATCTCTCTAGTCCCTAGGAGGGGAATTAAATGGGAGTCCCCAGGTCACTTCTATCCCTGGAAGAGGGCTCAGTTTGGAGAATTGCCTTTGGCCTCTAGCGAGGATATTCAGAGTTGAGGCAGAGAACAGTTTGCTGTGTCCTGTCCCCGGCGGGGCTGGGGTCGCCGAGCCTGCCCCCCACCCCATCCCCAGCCCCTTCAACAGGTTGCATCAGCTCTTGCTCAGGCTGGCAGCCCAGGCGGGGAGGAGGGGGGTAGGGGGATCGACACGTGTCCCTGTAAGGAGTGAGAGGCCTAACCACACGGTGAGGGTGGAGGGAAGGGGGAGGTGCTCGGGGGACCGGGGAAGGAGAGAAACCGAGAGCAAGAGAGAGTGAGTCTGGGGTCTGAGAGGAGAGGCTATCCCCACTCCAGATGGCTATCTCGTCTGCTGAGGGGTCGTTATCTCTCGTTCTGTCTCTGTCCCTACCCCTTTATCTCTGATTGCCTTCTTTTTTCTCCGTGTCTCAATGAGTAAACTGTTGGCGTCTCTCCCTCTCTGATTCCCTTCTGTCTCTCTCCCATCTCTTTCTCCCTCGGCCTCTCCCTCTTGTCTCCAATCCTCTCCACTTTCCTTCCTGTCTCTCTCATCCCTCTGTCCCTGTTCCCCTCGCCTCATCTGTGTTTCTGTTTCTGTATCTGTCCATCTCCATCAGAGGCCCAGTCCCCTTCATCTAGGTCACCCCACTTTGTAAGCCACCCTGCTCCATAACTGACCACCCCACCCCATTTCTCTGCCCACAGGATGGAACTGCAGGATCCAAAGATGAACGGAGCCCTCCCTGGGAGTGCTGTGGAGTGAGTTGGGGGCCCAAAGGGTCAAGGTCAGAGGTCCGAATTACCTTCTCATCACCTCCTTAATTTCTCTGCCTATTCTATCTGCAGGCAGGAGCATGAGGGCTTCCTGCCCAGCCATAGTCCTTCTCCTGGGAGGAAACCAGCCCAGTTCATGGATGTGAGTGACCCCACAGGACCCATCCCAGTTGTATCTTGCCCAGCTCAGCCCCTCCCCTACTGCTCTCTCTTCCCCAGCTCTTCCCTTCTGCTGTTTTGCCTCTGGTCTCTGCCCCACCCTCCCCTGTCCCTCTCTACTTCCAGCTGCTCCCCTCTAGAATCTCCCTTCCCTGCTCTCCCTTTCCCAGCTTCTTCCTATCTTCAAATTCTTTTCCTTCTTCTGATGGTCCTTCCTGGGTTTCTCCCTGCCCCCATCACTTCTTCCCTAGCCTTTCCCAAGGCCCCAGCACTGGTCTCCATCCCTAGTCTCCTTACCTGGTCCCCTCCCCATGTTCCCTGGGCCTTGCCACTTACCAGCAGTTCGAGGGGAAGACATCGTTTGGAATGTCAGTGTTCAACCTCAGCAACGCCATCATGGGCAGCGGCATCCTGGGGCTGGCCTATGCCATGGCCCACACGGGGATCCTCCTCTTCCTGTGAGTCTTAGGCAGTCTGGGGTGGGGGCTGGGTGTTGTGGGGCCAGCCGGGAGGCCTGAAGGCCAAGTCCGAGCAGTGCCATCTGCCATAGGGCTTTGTTGCTGTGCATCGCTCTTCTGTCTTCGTACTCCATCCATCTCCTGCTGACCTGTGCTGGTGTTGTAGGTGAGACCCAGAGCTCACCTAGACCTTGGCCTCCAGACCCAAGACCGGCCCCTCAGAACTTGGATCCAGAACCCCAGACACCACACTCAACTCTCTGGGCTCCAGACCCCAGACTGTACCCTGGGTCTCATACCTTATCTGGGCTCCCAGATTCCCAAGCCCCAATCCTCAGCCCTCAGTCTGACCATCAAAGCCTGTTGCTCAGACCCTCCCTACTCCCAGACCACTCCACTCCACCCTCAGTCTCCAGCTTACTTAGCAAGGAAGCCAGCCTCACAACCCAAGACTACTCCCCCCCAACCCCCGCCCAGCTCCCAAGCTGCCACAGCCCCAGATCTCAGACTTCATTCCTACCATGGCTTCAGTGGAGTGAAGCCATGGTAGGACCCCCGAAGACCCCCACTACCCACATCTGGCCCCCAACCTTCTCCCTGGCCACAGATCCTACCTGACAGACTCCAGTCCCAAGCTTAGTCCTTACTGCCTAACCCTCACCTTCAGCTCCGAGCAATGAGACCCAATCAGCCCAAGCCCCAGCTCCCTAGCTCCCAGGCTCTGGCCCTGGGAGGCTCTCCCACTCTGGCCTGGCCTCCTGGACCCACAACCTGTCCCTTTCTGGTCCCCTCCCCTCCAGGCATCCGAGCCTATGAACAGCTGGGACAGAGGGCACTGGGGCCTGCGGGGAAAGTAGTGGTGGCGGCGGTCATCTGCCTGCACAATGTTGGGGGTGAGGACTCTGAGAGGTGGGGGTCAGCTTGGGGGAAGAGGGCGGGCTGAGGTGGGCTTCCCCAGGCTGGGGTGGGAGGGAGATGAGGGGAATGCTTCTGCTTACACCTGCCCCCACCTGCACCAGCCATGTCCAGTTACCTGTTCATCATCAAATCCGAACTTCCCCTGGTTATCGCCACTTTCCTGGACATGGACCCTGAGGGGTGAGTGTGCAACACCCCTTGGCTCTGACCCACAGGCCTCTGATTCTGCCTGTGGGGTCCGGCTGCTAGCTTCAATTCTATGTCCAGCTGACTCCCAGGTCTTCTATTTTTGAGGCTGTTGGGCAGGCCGGTTTGGGCAGACTGCGATTCCTGTGTACTGTGATGCTAGCAGTATGTGTGACTGTTGCTCTGGCTAGTGGAGTCCAGTAACACCACATGTTGATTTTTGTGACTGTTCTAGCTGACTCCATGTGTCCAGTGTACTTTCATGTTGACCCTGTGGCTACACCTATCCAGTAGACCTAAATCCTGTCCATGGGTTTGATTCTCTGACTCCTGTACTGGCAGATTCTCTGGCCATCTATCTGTATGCTAGCTGGCTACAGCTGTGTCCTATATACTGTGACTCCAACCATGTGGGTTTGACATTTGCTTACTCTGACTTTCTCTGTCCGGTAGATTCTGTTTGATTCTGGGTCCGTTGGCCTGGCTGAATCTGTCTAGGTGTAAGTGTATGGTCACTGACTCTGGCAGAGTATGTGCACGTGTTTGTGCAGTGTACCGTGGCACCAGCTATGTATACATGTGCATGCCTGCTCAGTCACTCAGTCGTGTTGGACTCTTTGTTAGGGCTCTTCTGTTTGTGGAATTTTCCAGGCGAGAATACTGGAGTGGCTTGCTGTTTCCTAGTCCAATGTATAAATGATTTGTGTTTAACTCTTTGTGTTTAACTTGGTTACCATAGTTCTGGCAAATTCTTTCTGGCTGTTTGTGTGTGAACCTCAACTGTGACTATATATGTTTTCTGTATTATGGTTCCAACCATGTATGTTTGCCTGTTCTGAGTATACATCCAGCCAATTGTGTGTTTAATTCTGCATCTGTCTGTTGGCTGAATCTTTTCAGTTGTTTGTATATGATAGCTGATTCTGGATATCCTCTTAGATATTTGGTTTGATCCTGAAGCCATTCAGGTAGCTAACAGTCTATGTGACTAGATGTGTCTCATTATTTTAATTAGCTCCCACTGCATATATGACCAGTGGTGCTTTGTTGATTTGTAACTGTGTGTCTAGTAGGAAGAGAATATGTGAATGCCTGGAACATATTAAGCACTATTTAATAAAATTTTTTGAAGACATGAACAGTTGTTCAGCCAATTCTGTATTAACAGACTATCCTGCCTGGACAGCCCCCTCCAATATCTGTACAGATCCATCTCTTTCTTTGAGCTTGGTTCCAACAGCATGACCAGCTGGCTAATTCTGTCTCAGCTTCCATCTTTGACTCTGGCCAAATCAGCTCAACTACTTTCAAGTGCTCAACAAACCTTGAGTTGTTCAAACAATCACACATATATGTTTCTGGCTTTTTGTTGAGTCTGCAGATCATCAAGAGAGCATCAGACTGCTGTTATACCTGTTAGAGATACCAGGATCATGACTCGCTCTGTGTCTGGTACCTTGTGTTGGACAGTGTGAATCTGGCTGTTGTGGGCTGTTGTTTGCCCATTTGACTGTATATCCACTTGAGGTCTGATGACATAGTTTGTCCAGCTATGTGTGTGTTCCCAGCTATATCCCTCTGACAGTGTGTGGCTGATAGTCTGATAATCTGTCTGGCTGTTTCTGTCATTCCTGTTGTGCCATTTGTCCCTGTAACTACCTGGAGAGGTCAGCTCATCTCTCCTGACTATGCAGAAACCTGTCTGGCTGTCTTCTATGAGTGTCTGCTTGACAGTTTTCTTTGGTAGGCAGTTAGTCACTATGTTTGCCTGTCTCCTTAGGGACTGGTTCTTGAAGGGAAACCTCCTTATCATCATTGTCAGTGTTTTAATCATCCTGCCACTGGCCCTCATGAGACACTTGGGTAAGAGGCTTCCTGCCTTGGTCATTTGCATGATGAAATTAGAGAAGGGGAGCCAGATTCAAAGAATCTCAATTTTCAAGGGCTGTGGAATACCAGGAGAGAGCTTGTTTTGTGTGGGTTTTAACAGATGAATAGGAGTTTGTCAAGTGTTGGGGGGCTGGTCCAGGTGGAAGTTTGTGCAAAGTGTGGCAAAATTGGGGTGAGGGGGCCTTGAATTGAAGGTCAGACTAAGGGGTTGATATTTGCTTGGGGAGGTTCCCTTGATTTCTGAGACTCTGTATATTGCCCCTTGCAGGCTACCTGGGGTATACCAGTGGTCTCTCTCTGACCTGTATGCTGTTTTTCCTCATTTCGGTGAGTCTGAGAGAGAAGGACATGCAAAAGTACAGAAAGGGTTTGGGGCATTGGGACATAGCCTTCCCCATGGCCTCACTTCCCCACCCTCCCTCCTCCAGGTCATCTATAAGAAGTTCCAGCTTGGCTGCACTGTAGGCCATAATGAAACAGCAGTGGAGAGCAAGAGCTCCCCAAGCCTTCCCATCCAGGGGCTCAACACAAGCTGTGAGGCCCAGATGTTCACAGCTGACTCACAGGTTGGTGTGCTGGCATATGTCTATGCTTTGCACTGTACGCAGGTCCTCTGGTTTTGTCCCACACTGCACTCTGCTTAGAGTGGAGCCAGGTATTGGACATCGGGGGCTTCCATGTGTCTGATGTGGAAGACACTGGTGGGGCTGGGGTNCTTTGCACTGTACGCAGGTCCTCTGGTTTTGTCCCACACTGCACTCTGCTTAGAGTGGAGCCAGGTATTGGACATCGGGGGCTTCCATGTGTCTGATGTGGAAGACACTGGTGGGGCTGGGGTGGGTGGGGAGGAGAAGATGGAACCCTTATACTCTAATCTCTTGTACTTGGACCATTCCCCCAGATGTTCTACACAGTGCCCATTATGGCTTTTGCCTTTGTCTGCCACCCTGAAGTGCTGCCCATCTACACAGAACTCTGCCGGTGAGTGGGCAGGCAAGTGGGCATGGGTGATAGGGCAGCAGGTGGGGTGATAGTCATAATGTCTGTTATAGTCCTGGTACTACTCAGCTCGATTGTGGCCAGATTGTGCCAAGGGAAGGGTTTGAGTTGGCCAGGAGGCCTTGGGGGATGCAACGCAGTGACTGTTTACTAACTGGGGCTTAAGTATTCTACCCTCTTAACATCCAATACAAGTGTGAATGGACAAATGGAGAGGCTGAGATCAGATGAAGGGATGCATATGTGGGTGGGATGGAGAGATGGGGAAGGTCAGATGGAGAGGGATATGGATGTGCAAAGAAAGGGCAGGGATGATATGATGATGGGAGGAATGTATGAATGATCAATCAGGGGGACAGTGTGGATAATCAGAATGGAGGGAGAGGCTGTGACAGTCAAATGAAAAAGAGAGACAGAGATGGGCAAAGAGATAGCAGAGTTGGTCATATGGAGTGAGAGGGATGGATAGAGAAGGGAGGCGTAGCTAATACAGGGAAGGCAGAGATGGGCATCCCAATGTGTACTAGCTGAACATCAGCTCTGGGAAGACTCTAGAAGATAGGGGCTGGTTCTGAGGGGCCTGGACCAAGTCCACGGGTCTGGACATGACAGTTTTATGACCTCTATACCTCAGGCCCTCCAAGCGCAGAATGCAGGCTGTGGCCAACGTGTCCATTGGGGCCATGTTCTGCATGTATGGGCTCACGGCGACCTTTGGATACCTCACCTTCTACAGTGAGTGGGGCTGGGGCCAGGGTTGGGTAGAGAGCTAGGGTGGAGACTGGGTGATTACTAGGCAGGAGCCTCAGCACTTTCCCTGCATGCTTTCAGACCCCTCGGTTTCCAAAGGGACTATACACACCCTGCATGGAGATTTTGTCACTGTCTGTGTGTGCGTGTGTATGTGTGTGCACACATATATGTTTCTGGGACACTGGTCCTGGTGCTCCAGTCACGTCCCATCTCCTGTGTCCCATGTCCCAGGCAGCGTGGAGGCGGAGATGCTGCACATGTACAGCCAGCATGACCTGCTCATCCTCTGTGTGCGTCTAGCGGTGCTGCTCGCTGTGACTCTCACGGTGCCAGTCGTGCTGTTCCCTGTATGTTGGGGGCAAGGGTGGGCCTACAGGATGGAGGGGCATGGATGGATGGGTAGAGGGTGTAGGCAGGAATGTTTGGATGGAGGGTGGAGGTAGGAGTGGATGGATGGATGGATAGAGGAGGCTGGGATGGACAGACAGGGAAGATAGAGTTGTCAGATGGACAGAAAGGGCTAAAATAGATGGTCAGACACAAGGGGGACATCGATGGCAGAATATAAAGAATCAGAAGAACAGGGTTGGTCATTTCAAGGGAGGAGGCACAGATGTCTGACTAGACAGAACAGGGAAGCAGGAGTAGACAGAGGGTAGAGGCATAGGTAGATGGATATTCAAGATGAAGAAATAGGGGTGGACAGATAAAAGATGGAGACAGAAGTAGTGAGGTGTAGGAGGGGCAAGGCTCCCTGATGGAGAGGTTGGCTGAGCAGACAGAGAAGGGAGATGGGAGTCATCAGATGAGGAGAGAGGGGCAGGGACCTCAGGGTGGAAGGACATGTGGGTGGTTGGGAAGGAAGAGGCAGACATAGTTGGATAGAGGAGGACAAGATTTCAGACAGTGAGTGGAAGCATAGATGGATGATCACCCAGAAGGGTCACGGACTGTCAGGCAGAAGGGACGCAGGATGCTCATTGAGAAGGTGGAGGCACAGATGGATGGTCAGACAGAGTGGAGGTAGAGTCAGATGGAGGAGAAATCAGGGGTCTCAGACTATGAGTGGTGTTAGAGACAGATAAATACACAGAAGATACATAGGTAAATACACAGAGAAATACATAGAAGGGGCGGCAGTGCTCGAGCCCTGACCCTCGTCCTACCATACTCTGGTCACAGATCCGCCGGGCTCTGCAGCAGCTACTTTTTCCAAGCAAGGCCTTCAGCTGGCCACGCCATGTGGCCATAGCACTGATCCTGCTTGTCTTGGTCAATGTTCTCGTCATCTGTGTGCCAACCATCCGGGATATCTTTGGGGTTATCGGTCTGTATCCCCAGCCCTAGTCCCAGACCCCTCCTAATATGGGCCTTGTACCCCCATCTTACATTGCTTCTTTCCTTCCTGCTTGTTCTTCAGGGTCTACCTCAGCCCCCAGCCTCATTTTCATCCTTCCCAGCATCTTCTACCTCCGCATTGTGCCCTCTGAGGTGGAGCCCCTCTACTCCTGGCCCAAGATCCAGGTGAGCATTCCAGGGGAGGGCTGGGGAAAGAGGGAGCATTCTGAGGAGAGAGCATTCAAGGATGGCTAAAGGTTGAAGGAACATTTTCAAGAGGGGGCTTGGAGGAGAGAGGGCAGACGGTCTAGAAGGATGAAGAAGATTGTCATAGGAAGAGGCTGACAGATAGAGCACAAGAAGGGTTTGAGAAGACAGCAAGCACTTAAGAAGGGGCTGGCATGGAGGAAGGATTCTTCAGACAGATGGAAGGAGCACTATCAGGAGAAGTTTGGAACATTTTCAAGGAAGATGGGGGAGAGTACTCCCTGAAGAATTCTAGGAAGATGGAAGGAGGAGTCACAGGAAGGGGTTGGTTTTAAAGGAGAGAGAGCAGAAAAGGAGGACCAGGAATGAATGTGGCATTCCCTGGAGGGGATGGAGGAGCTTGGGTGTAGGTACACACCCAGCCCCATCTTTTCTTCCTCTCACCCACAGGCTCTGTGTTTTGGTGTCTTGGGGGTCCTCTTCATGGCTATCAGCCTAGGTTTCATGTTTGCCAACTGGGCCACAGGCCAGAGCCATGTATCTGGACACTGACCAAGCCCTGCTTCACCTGGGCCCCAGAGTTCATCCACCTGTGCACGTGGAGGGAGATGGACTGCTCTCCCGGTTCCCATCAACATGGCCACAGGCTGAAGAGTGGTTCACTCCCTTCTTCCTCAGGGGATGTCAAGCTCAGATCATGACTCTAACCCCAACCCCACCCCTACAGGAGGAGGAGGAGGAGGAGGAGGAGGAGGAGGCTCGGTCCTTGGGGAACCCCTGCCCAGTCCAGTCTTTTCTGCCTCCTCCTTGTAGAAGCTGTTTGTCAAGATCACCACTGAGCTAAAGGGGAAGAATAAAGATGCCAAATTGCAACTCTAGCATCAGTATTTCATTTCTTTCTGGGACTTCTTAGGGAGCCTTCCCAGGTTCACACGGGTAAACAAACAGGAGGACTGTAGTGGCTCATATCTGTTAACCCACTTCTCTGCCCTTCAGTAGCTAGCTACAAAACTCACATAGATCCCTTCACTGGCTCACTCAGGAAACATCTCCCAGAGCCTACTGGCAACCAGGTGCTGTCCTAGGTGCTGGGGATATAGCAGCAGATAAAGCAGGCAATAATCCCTGAAGTTGAACAAGAAATCCCTGAAGTTGCACAAGAAAGGGCAAATTCAGCGCACTGCCTTTTTGTTTATTCCCCAAGCCAAGAATGGTTTACACATTTCTAAATGACTGGAAAAAAATCAAAAGAAGAATTTGTGACAGTTGAAAATTAACATGAAATTCAAACCTCAGTGTCTGCAAATAAAGCTTCATGAAACTGTCACGCTCCCTGTACAGGCCACCAAAATAAACAAACAAAACAGTCATGCTTGCTCACTTACACACTGATGATGGCTCTTTAGTGTTAACAACAGCAGAGATGAGGAGTTGCAAGGCAGACCATAGAGCTCACAAAGCCTAAGCTGTTTATTATCTGGCCCTTTTCATGAAAAAATTGCTAATCTCTGATCTAGCTGAAGAGAGAAAAACAGATAAAGAGGAGCACTATGAGGAAAATGAGTGTAATGCTGGGGTTGGTGGGGGAGTCGGGCAATCAGGGAGACCTCATCAAGGAAAGGAAAAGAAGCTGGGTCCTTGATTGACTAGAAGGAGCAAGTCAAGTTTCAGGTAGAGGAAGCAGCCAGTGCAGAGGCCCTGAGGTAGAGCAAGCATGGCAGGTCCAAGGAGGAACCAGGGTGGCCATTTTGCTCTCCCATCAGCCAATGACACCACAGTCTTGCCAGCAGATGGTTAGGAAACATAGACATTTGCCCCATTAATAAGTGAAAAAGGTATTGCTCTTAAAATTCACATGTGTTTCTTTCAGTTTAGTTCAGTCGCTCAATCATGTCCGACTCTGCAACCCCATGGACTGCAGCATACCAGGCTTCCCTGTCCATCACCAGCTTGCAGAGCTTGCTCAAACTCATGTCCGTCAAGTGGGTGATGCCATCCAACCATCTTGTCCTCTGTCGCCCCCTTCTCCTCCAGCCTTCAATCTTTCCCAGCATCAGGGTCTTTTCCAATGAGTCAGTTAGCATCTGGTGGCCAAAGTAATGGAGTTTCAGCTTCAGCATCAGTCCTTCCAATGAACATTCAGGACTGATTTCCATTAGGATTGACTGATTGGATCTCCTTGGGTCCAAGCAAAACTCAAGAGTCTTCTCCAACACCACAGTTCAAAAGCATCAATTCTTAGGCACTCAGCTTATGGTCCAGCTCTCACATCCATACATGACTACTGGAAAAACCATAGCTTTGACTAGACAGACATTTGTCAGCAAAGTAATGTCTCTGCTTTTTAATATGCTGTCTAGGTTGGTCATAGTTTTCCTTCCAAGGAGCAAGTGTCTTTTAATTTCATGGCTGCAGTCACCATATGCAGTGATTTTGGAGCCCAAAAAAACCAAAGTCTGTCACTGTTTTCATTGTTTCCCCATCTATATGCCATGAAGTGATGGGACCAGATGCCATGATTTTAGTTTTTTGAATGTTGAGTTTTAAGCCAGCTTTTTCATTCTCCTCTTTCACTTTCATCAAGAAGCTCTTTAGTTCTTCTTCCCTTTCTGCCATAAGGGTGGTGTCATCTGCATATCTGAGGTTATTGATATTTCTCCCAGCAATCTTGATTCCAGCTTGTGCTTCATCCAGCCAGGCATTTCGCATTCTGTACTCTGCATATAAGTTCAATAAGCAAGGTGACAATATATAGCCTTGACGTACTCCTTTCCCAACTGGGAACCTGTCTGTTTTTCCATGTACAGTTCTAACTGTTGCTTCCTGACCTGCATACAGACTTCTTAAGAGGAAGGTCAGGTGGTCTGGTATTCCCATCTGTTAAGAATTTTCCACAGTTTGTTGTGATCCACACAGTCAAAGGCTTTGGCATAGTCAATAAAGCANTTTGGAACCATTCTGTCGTTCCACGTCCAGTTCTAACTGTTGCTTCCTGACCTGCATACAGATTTCTCAAGAGGCAGGTCTGGTATTCCCATCTCTTTGAGAATTTTCCTCAGTTGATTGTGATCCACACAGTCAAAGGCTTTGGCATAGTCAATAAAGCAGAAATAGATGTTTTTCTGGAACTCTCTTGCTTTTTCCATGATCCAGTGGATGTTGGCAATTTGATCTCTGATTCCTCTGCCTTTTCTAAAACCAGCTTGAACATCAGGAAGTTCACAGTTCACGTATTGCTGAAGCCTGGCTTAGAGAATTTCAAGCATTATTTTCCTAGCATGTGAGATGAGTGCAATTGTGCAGTAGTTTGAGCATTCTTTGGCATTGCCTTTCTTTGAAATTGGAATGAAAACTGACCTTTTCCAGTCCTGTGGCCACTGCTGAGTTTTCCAAATTTGCTGGCATATTGAGTGCAGCACTTTCACAGCATCATCTTTCAGGATTTGAAATAGCTCAACTGGAATTCCATCACCTCCACTAGCTTTGTTCATAGTGATGCTTTCTGAGTTAAATTCGCCCATTCCAGTCCATTTTAGTTTCCTGATTCCTAGAATGTCAACGTTCACTCTTGCCATCTCCAGTTTGACCACTTCCAGTTTGCCTTGATTCATGGACCTGACATGTCAGGTTCCTTTGCAGTATTGCTCTTTACTGCCTCATACTTTATTTCCATCACCAGTCATATCCACAACTGGGTGTTGTTTTCACTTTGACTCCACCTCTTCATTCTTTCTGGAGTTATTTCTCCCCTGTTTTCCAGTAGCACATTGGGCATCTGCCGACCTAGGAAGTTCGTCTTACAGTCTAATTGGCAACTGACCTTTACATTTTCTACCTGTAATTGGCCTACACCATATCCAAAGAAAACAGTAACTGAATGCCTAGTCCACCTGGTCCATAGTTGGAGAAGGCAATGGCACCCCACTCCAGTACTCTTGCCTGGAAAATCCCATGGACAGCTGAACCTGGTAGGCTGCAGTCCATGGGGTCACGAAGAATCAGACCGACTGAGCAACTTCACTTTCACTTTTCACTTCCATACATTGGAGAAGGAAATGGCAACCCACTCCAGTGTTCTTGCCTGGAGAATCCCAGGGACGGGGGAACCTTGGGGGCTGCCGTCTATGGGGTCACAGAGTCGGACACGACTGAAGCGACTCAGCAGAGCAGTCTGTAGTAGCCATTGTTCCAGATGCATCACTTCTGATCATAGCTCATTAGCCAGGACTAATCACACAGTCCTGCTCCACGAGCTGAAAGGTGGAGCTGGGCCAGAATTTAGCCGACAGTACCTGTCCTCACTGCTGTGGGTGTGGTGCAGACGGGAGCATCATGTAACCAGGAGATTTGAGACCCATGTCACTGGCCCACCCAAAGCATTCATTTATTGCTTTATTCTGCACTCGATTTTTATTTTGTTTGCTAATTTTCTCTCCCACCTGCCTCATATTTCCATGTATTCCGATTCCAAGTATCATGTTTCGATGCCACCCTGGTTTCCAGCTTACAGTTTGGTTTTGCTTTCTGCGTGTGATTTCAGCTGGGGGCCCAGTCGGGATTACTCTCTGGATGCTCCATGTGTCGGGAGCATTTGCTTTGGTCAGTTTCTCCAGCTCCCCACATGCACGTCACTGTTGATAAGTGATTCATCCCACTCTCTCTTGAGAGGCGAAGGAGATGAATGTTTATTATACCTACCGCATGCCAGGCCCTGTTCTACATTCTTGTATTCTCTAAGTTCAACCTGACAAAAGTCTTAGAGGTGGATTCGATAATCCTTATTGCACGAAAGGAATAATTGAGGCTCGGTAACCCAAACCAGCATAGCTAGTAAGTGACAGACCTAAGGTTCACACTCACTGGTAACTCTGCTCCTTCTTGAAAATTAAGAGGGATTTCCCTGGTGGTCCAGTGGCCCAGTTATTCACCTTCCAGTGTAGGGGATACAGGCTAAATCCCTGGTCCGGAAGCTAAGATCTCACACTCCTTGGGGCCAAAGAACCAAACCTTAAAAACAGAAGCAATATTTTAGCACATTCAATAAAGACTTTTTAAAAATGGTCCACATCAAAAGTAGAATCATGAGTATCCGAGTGGGTAAAGAGAATATTGACGATCCAGGGCGAGGAACTGTTTCCCTTTGGTTTGTTCTTTGGTCATGCTGCACAGCATGCAAGGTCTCAGTTCCCCAGCCGGGGATCAGACCCAGGTTCCCAGCAGTGGGAGCTGAGTCTTAACCACTGGGCCGCCAGGGAATGCCCCGTGATGGAACCGTTTACTTTAAAATTTTCATTACTTGTTCTTCAACAGATTTAAAACAGCTTTCATCGCTGTATCTTTCTTTTGTCATCTTAATTATCTACAACAATGCCTAGCACATAGGCTCTTTAAAATGTTGAATATATTGGGTCTAAAAGCCATATTTTATTTCTTCATTGGGTTTAGAATCAGCAGTGCTACACTTCAGCTAAAGCCTTTGCAGTGATGGGAGTTGAGATTTGTTTAAAGCAGTGTGGGGGACGAGGCTTTTCTGTTTTTAATACTGTCTCTGGTACTAGTTATTGAAAGTATAAAGGAAGATGTTCATTTCTCTGATGATTCTGTGGAATGAGTGAGCTTGCCTAATAACTTTGTAAACTGGCAGCACCCAGGTGTTGCTGTCAGGCAGTATATTTTCACTTTAGGAGAATGTGGTGCTAAGTACTTAGATCTTAAGATTATCTGTTAAGAGGAGATTTTTGCCTGCTTTCTGTAGTCTTCCTTTTGGAGCTTATACTTTGTGCTATTTATAAAAGCGTGGGTGCTTGAGTTACCAGAGGCCATAAGCATGACAGTAACACACTATGATTCTGAGGTCTTCCTATTTTACAGGATCTGCACAATTTAGATCTAATGATTGGAATCGCTTCTGCGGGCATCGCTGTGTACCGAAAATATATTTGCACAAGTTTCTATCCTTGGTAAGTGCAAACCAGTTCTAATTATTCTCTGAATCATGCTTTAAAAATATGCTGAACAAAAGTAACAGTACCTCTAATTTTAAACTTTTATTTCTGAAGAAGGGACAGAGACTTTCTCCCAAGTTTTTACCTCTGACCTCTACAGTTCATCCAGATTCTGTACCTGGGAAAATTCTTCTGGTTATTACTGGACATCCCCTTCCCCCTGGGTCACCCTGTGGTTTGGGATACTCTGTGAAACGTGGATAAAAACAGCACAAGGCAGGTTTTGCTGTTAAGGAATCCTTCCTGGGCGGCACATGACCCAGAATCCAGAGAACTTCCTCTGAGCAGGAGATGTATTTTCTGTGCAGTTCCTGAGTTATTAACTGAAGCTTTGTGCCCGATTCCAGTCTAAAACCTGAGACCCAAAAGACTCGAATCGTCACAAATCTGAGAAAGGCAGTGCTATCCCTCTTGTTCCCAAAGCTCTCTGCTGGAGGAATTAAGAGAACATGCTCTGATCCTGGCTTCAAGCTTCTCTGGATAAATGACCTTGAGCGCTTACGGGATATCTCCCAGCCTTAGTTTCCTCATCTGAAAATTGGTTATAACGATTTGGACTGTTGCAAGGCTTAGTGGAGGGGCTGCCATAAAGCTTGAAGTAGAGGACGTGGTGCATTAAAAAGGCTAGTTCGTGGTGGCTCTAAGTGTGTTACTCTGCAGACAAGAGGCTGGTTGACACATGGCTATTAAGTGGCTTTTAAGTTGCAAAGCAGCTGGGCCTGGATCTAGGTCTGTCTGCGCTCCTCCCGCTGCTCCACACTGCCCTCAGCTGTCTTGCCCAGGTACACACCAGCTCCCGTAAAGCTGCAGCGTCACAGAACAGCTGACAGCAAAGGGAGCGCCTTGCCCATGGTCCTTGTTATTTAAGAGCTACATCGTAATCCAGTGGCCGTGATGTGACGCTCGGCTTCGGTCAGCTACTTGGTGTTTGGCCGGGGCCATGGGGCCGCCATCCTTTCTACGCTGAAGCAAAGTCTAGGAAGCCGAGAGCCCCTGGCCGTCACTTCGAGGTGTCAGCTGCAGCCCGGCTGCTCCCTGATGTGCTTTTTTTGTGTCATGTTTTATTTTTTTTTGGCAGGGTGAACATTCTAAAAATTTCTTTCAAAAGGAAAAAATTCTTTATACATCAGCGACAAAAACAGGTGAGTTAAACCTCTGCTCGCTTTGGTTCTTTTGCTTTTAGCCACTTCAGCTCTTAGCCCTTCGGTAGGTGAAGGCGTTTGTCGTACGTGTAACAGGGGAGAGAGAGCTCAGCAGGCAGTGGAAAGAAAGTAGGCATTGGGATCCAGAGGGCCCCATGGTTCTCTGTGTAATTCACTCTGCTTATCTGTCTGGGGAAGTCGCTTGCTCTGGAGCCAGAGACAGTGGGTTCAGGCCCTAGCTCTCCCACTTGCCCAGCTGGGCAGGTTACTTAACCTCCCCTAGTCGGAGTTACCTTGTTTGCTGGAACACAGCAATGCCCACTTATCAGGGAACCATTTTTTTTTTTAACCACGTTCATAAAGATGGTTAACACTCCTGCTGTTGAATATTCTTAGAACCCTGTTTTGTGGCCTAAGGAATTTTGAAGCCAGTTTTCCACTGTCTCTCGTTTCTTCCCGGATTACCACTCATGTGGGCATAAAGTGTTCAAGACCCTGCTTCTCCAGCTATTCAGTTGAAATCTCTACTGTGCTTTTTCTCCCAGACGGAATCCAGGGAGCATATTGTGGCCTTCAATATGTTAAATTACCGATCTTGCAAAAACTTGTGGAAGTCCTGTGTCGAGCACCACACATTCTTTCAGGCAAAGAAGCTGCTACCTCAGGAAAAGAATGTTCTGTCTCAATACTGGAGTCTGGGCTCTAGGAACCCCAAAAAGTGAGTATTCTCTGGAGGCAGTCTCCACACTAGCCTGAAATGTAAGCCTGGCCTAGTAACCCCTGGGGAGCAGACATCCTCCAGGAAAGAGATGTCTTTCCCTGGAGGCCCCATGTCCTGGGGCCAGAGCTGCTGGTGGATATTAGAACCTCAGATGAAAGTCTCTTCAGGGACAGGCAGCGATGTCTCCTTCCACACACACTCAGGTACTTCTATTCCTGTGGCTTGCTTCTGCCTCCTCAACTCAGTATTACTCAGAGCCCCCAAGCGCCCACAGTTGCAACAACTCTGCCATGAAAGCACTCAGCAGTGACTCATGGTCATCGTGGTGGCATTAAGACAGCCTCTCCCACTGAACGTTAGCTCCATAAGATGCTCTGTAATGAATGAGTGAATGAGCACAAGGAAAGCTTTCCAGAGTCAGGTGACTGACATACACAACATATGACAGTCACGTAGTAGTAACAACAGTAATTGCAGCTGACAATTACTGAGTGCTTACTTTGCTTCTCGCACATATTTTGTTTGACTCTTTTTTAAATATGGCAATTCCATGTATGCTGTTAGTCCTAGGAATGATATTCAAAATACCTAATGATTAATACAGTAAAATATATCTATAAAATGAAATTTTTTAGTTTATAGTATATCGTCGACACTAACCATGCAGTGTATATTTTTGTATAAGTTTTTATCCTGCCCTCTAAATAAAAGATGTAGCAAAAATTGCCTGTCAAATTATTTAAGTTGTTTGGTTGGAAAATTTATTTTTGTGATTTTTTTTTTTTTAATGTGGCTGTTACTAAAAATGATGCCCCTTTCTAAGCCATTATCAGATATGTGGGACTGTATCAGACCATTTGACCATTTTAGTGACTTTCCTACTATATTGGTAATCGGTAGCATTCTAGATTGAATAAGTGGTAAATGTCTATTGATATCATTGATAGTATTTATGGTGCTAAATGCTGTCTGTCTGTTTCTGATGAACCAAGAACAAATATATTTTTCAAGGTTTTGGCTTATAAAACCATTCAGTATTTTTATACCTGCAGTAACTATTTCTATCTTCTATTTCTATAAACATAATTTGCTGGAATGTAGCATTTACTTTGGTTGGACTTAATCCTTTCGGCGAGCTGAGAAGTGGCATTGAGAGCAAGTGAAAGCTTGGACTCTGTTACTAAGAAACCTGGCTTCAAATCTGATCTACATCAGTTTTAATTTAATTTGCTTTTTCAATTTCTTCTTCTATAAAGTGTGGCCAACACAGAGGATTAAAAAAAATTTTTTTTTGGTTATCCATTGTGACAGGTAAAACCACCCCTATTTTGGTGGCTTAGAGCAGTAATCATTCTATTATATCTCAAGACCTTGTGGGTCATGCTTTCAGGAAGGGCGTGCTGGATGGTTCTGCCACTGCATGCAGTGTGTGGACTGGGGTTTCTTGGTGAGATGAGGCTGGTGGCTGGGCTGGGCTAGGCTGAGGGTCCAGGACCACCTCTCCACACCTGGTGCCTTGACAGAACGATCAGAAGGCTGTACTCATCCGGACCCCCATCCTCTCTGTGTGTTCTCAGGGCCTCTCCCGGGGTAGTTGGCCTTCTTACGTGGAGGCTCAGGACTGCAAGAGTCTAAGACAGAAGCAGCTGGTCATCTTAAAAGCTAGGCCTAGATCTGGCACAGTTAATCTTGGTCAAAGCAGTCACAGGCCATTCTGGGTGGAAGTCAGAGAACCCCCCTTTAATCTGCAGCTGTGGGTCACTTGGGGTATGGACGGTGACTCGGTGGCCATAGGTCAGCAGTTCTTGACCACCAATCCCAGCTTCAGCATCCTGGCAAATCTCATCCCTTATTATCTCTGTCTCACAGATAGAGAAACTGAGGCCTAGGTTACACGATTTGCCCAACCTCTAGAGATACAATTACACATTCGCATATTGGGCCCCTGAAAGCTTCCACATGAAAGAAACTTGTTTGGTATTTTCCAGGCTTACAGGACAATGAAACACTTCTTTTTCCAAAGAGTACCTATTAATAACCTGTGACACACACTTTGGGGAACTGCTGCATTCAACCTCTGACTCATCTGGGTTGCTCCCACTGTTGCGATGCTGTGCTCTCAATCAACGATAATTGGGTTTCTGCTGTAGATTCTCCTGGTGATGCTGCTGTGAGATTTTGATCAGGGTGACAGCCATATTTCTCATTGAAAATCAGTACATTGATATTCTAGAGGGTGTGCTTCCTGTCACCTATGTACTTTTGAGGGTTTTTGTCATGATTTTTGTTGGCTTGCTGGCTTTAGGCTGCAAGGAAATGTGCCAAATGTTTTAAGGTATTAAAATATCATTTAAAATTTAGAAGTGCCAGACTGAATTTTCTGAAAACTAGTTTCCAACTCCATCCTCTCAAATAATCCATACTCTGAGGGGTGTAGAGAGCTGAGATTTAAATTACCTAGGTATAAATGAAATCCGAAAGTAACCTTTAGGGTGGCACATTCAGAGAACACAGCCCAAAACTCTGCTGTCTAAGTGTATTTTCTCAGGTCTGCTCTTAAAGAGTTCTGAGTGATTTACGGTGACAGCGTCTGCCAGCTAGAATGACAAAGAACCCCAGGAAGGATGGTTCATGTTTGTACTCATGCCACTGTGAGTACAAGTGAGAATTCCTTGAAGTTCCTTGAATGGTGTTTCAATGTTAATCCTGAAATTCCTTCTCATCTGGTAAGGCGTGGTTATATTCTGAAAGCAATTTTGTTGCTTGCAGTAGTAAGGACAAGAAAATATTATCTCACCCAAAGAAAAGAAAGAACGTCAGGGAAAGCCAGCCCAGAAAGGAGTCTCTGACCCAGGTGCCTCCACTCCCAGGAACCTCGGCCGGGGTCACCAAAGTGTTAACTGGCCCTGCGGCAGGGAGGGAGCGTGTGCAGACTGTTTGTTTCATTTATGCTATCATTTCTATCTCGTTGAACATGTCAGTGTAGAAAGTGAACCTGCATCTGGTTTTTCAGGTCTGTAAATAACCAGTATTGCAAAAAGGTGATTGGAGGGATGGTGTGGAACCCAGCCATGCGGAGATCTTTATCGGTGGAACATTTAGAAACCAAGAGTCTACCGTCCCGGTCTCCTCCTATTACTCCCAACTGGTATGTCTTCCTTTTTTTGGTACTATGCACCAGTAAACACTTTATTTCTTTTAAAAACTAAGTAAAAATAAAAACCTAACTATAGATGGTCTATGATGAGAGTTTATATTTGCATATTTGACTATTGCAGAAGTAACTACTTTTATGAGATGCACAAGTATAGCTAGACATTTTTTTTAGTGTATGATGTTTGGATGTTCTTTTATATATATACATATATATATATATTTTTTTTTTTTTTTAAGTCATTCAAACTTGTTACAACATTGCTACTGTTTTGTGTTTCGGGTTTTTTTGGCCATAAGGCATGTGGGATCTTAGTTCCCCAGCCAGGATTCAAACCTGCACCCCACCACCAGACCACTCGGGAAGTCCCTGGGATGTCCTTTTTTGAAAAGTTATTTGGTCTAAATAAAGTTGAGCACTGCAGCCTACTGAAGTGCCCCTCTTGAAACTGTTGTTTGCATTAGTATATTCAAGTTTTGAGAAGTCCTGTGATAAAGAAGCATGTTTTAACTTTTATTTAAACTAATGTTTCCCATTAATAGCAAACAAAATAAACTTTGAGAAAACATGGTAAACGTATGTAATACAACTGACAGAAGGATATGTGACCCTCAGCAACAGTAGCAAATGCTCATCGGAAAGTAGCTTGCCAACTTCTAAGTTGATGGACGTGGCTTAAAAGGAAGGAATTGGCAGTTTGGTGAAGTGGGTAAGGGCACTGGGCTTGTAGCTGGAACACCTGGACTCCGATTTTGGCTCTTCTGTTCATTAACAAATTTGTTTATCTCTCTGGTCTCAGTCTTTCCATCTGTAAAGGGGTTGAATGAACTAACAATGTACAAGTGCTTTGTAAGCTATACAAAAAGGATCAGTAGATTGTTGTTATTGTTAGTTATTTTTATTATTTTATTATTATTATTGTTAGTATAATGTTCCTCAGAGACATCAGGCCATTTTTTAAATGCCTCCAAAACAGCCAGACATTATGGGGGCAGGGGGGAACCAAGCTGGAAACCTTGGCTCAACTCCACCCTAAAATAGGATTATGGCTTCCTGTTCATTTCCTAATAGACAGGGTGCACCTATAAACTCTTAAGGCATGATCTACCAAGACTAAGAAACATTCTACCAAGCAGGCAGAAAGGGAGTGGCTGTGCAGGATTCTCTGCTGGGGCCAGATGCTCTGGGCAGGAATGGTGATGGTGTTTAGTGTTGGAAAGTTATAACATGACCGAGTAGATTGATCCTTGGTTTCTGAAATGTCGGCACTCATCCTGTAGTGGTCCATGTGTGCTATAAAGTAGCAGCTGAATTTGTCTGCAGGTCTCGTAGCAGCAGAGGCCAGGACAGCATTCAGGAGAACAGCGGGTTTTGGCTCTCACTGCTATTTATAGGTCCTCTCCGGAGGAGTCACGAGCCTTTCTGCTCAGCTATGGGCACAGTGTATTGATCGTCCAGGCCCAGAGGGATTGCAAAAGTGGAGGCCCTGACAGTCCCAGGGAGAAATGGTTAAAAAGGAAGGGGAAGATGAAAAAGCAAGGACAATGAAACTGAAGAAAGTTCAGCGGCCTCGAGTTGCCGACCGCAGGAGCCGCTAGTGCCTGGGTGCTGCCCCAGGTGTCGCCCCAGGCCTCCTGAGAACATGGCCTCATTCGGTTCATTGTCAGGAGCCAGATGGGCACAGCTGAGGCTCAGAGAGGTAGAGTGACTCGCCTCGTGGCACACAGCTACTGCTGCTCTTGGAAGGACAGGGCGGTGCCAGTACAGTCCATGAGGTTGCAAAGAGGTGGCCACGACTGAGCAGCTAGCACTTTCAATGCCACATAGATCTATTTTGAAAAGCAAACATTTCTTCTTGGATCAAGTGAAATTGACATTAGGGGCTATAGTTGAAATAAGGTTCAAATTTTGCAAAAAAAAAAAAAAAAAAAAACGACCTTACTTTAGCTTCTGAACCTTCTGTTTGTATTGCACAAATGAATCAGAAAAATTGTCTGATGAGCAGCCAATTTGGCCTCCTTATGCACTGAGACTTTAAGTGTTCTTGGAAGAATAACTCCCTCTAAACCAACACTCAACAGCTTCCCAAAGGGCACAAACCAGTCTCATCTGCTGGGCCCAGAGTCTCTGGGACCGCGCAGCCCCTGGTGGATTCTGGTGTAGTAAGGCGGTTAACTGGCTCTTCAATTCCAGCAGCATCAGCAAAGCCACCCTTGGGACGGTCAGGGCACAGAGGTTAGATCACTGATGTCTGATAGAATCCTTAAGTAGAGTCTGCTTTCAGCGCTTCGCTCTGCACCTTTCCCCACCAGGCGGAGTCCTCGGCTCCGGCATGAGATCCGAAAGCCACGGCACTCTTCTGCGGACAACCTTGCCAACGAGATGACATACATCACTGAGACGGAAGACGTGTTCTACACCTACAAGGGCTCCCTGTCCCCTAAAGACAGTGATTCCGAGGCCTCTCGGAACCGGAGCCCGCCCCGAGAGTAAGAAGCTGGTGCTCCTCTCTTTCCTGTGTCTCCTTGTTGGGGCTCTTGAGGAATTTGCACAGGCCCCATGGCCATTTAAGAGGGGGCAGAGGCTAGAGCCGGCAGCCAGCTGCCTGGGGTGCTCTCTGCCAGGCTGAGAACATCAGTCCTCCCTCCCGTCCCCCACGAGCTGTGTGCCTGGGGTCATTAGCTCGCCCTGCTTTTTGTCAGTGACGGCAACCTACCGTCCACACACCCGTTAGCTCTCCTGAGTGGTGTTCTTTCCAGTTGATGAGCAAAACTCCGTTTAAACCATTCCATACACCAGAGGTTGAGGGCGTGTTGACTAGAGCAGTGTGTCTCTAGATTGTCAGCGTTTGTCCGCTGCAAGATTTCCCCACCCCTGAAAGTGTGCTCATTTCTCTCTGCCCACAGAAAACCTTCTCAGATCCATAGTCTGTCCTCAGGGCATTTGTTCGCTTTGGTTTTTAATGAATATTTAGTATAAAGGAAAAAAAAAAAAACATGCAGAGAACATCTCAGCATCTTGGATTTTCTTTGTTAAATTTTTGTCAAGGACAGTTTGCATCAAATTCTTTTAGGTCCCCATAGTCCTTTTTTTGTGTGTGACAAACTCCCTTCACATTTCAAGATCAGGAAAAAATATGTCTCTCCTAAAATACTGCCTTGAGTCCTTTTATTATTCAGTAAGGAAATATCTGATTTACTTGTTCCCTCTTCGCTGGACTAGCAAGGAGCTCAGAGCTGCATGTCAGACTCCGTTGCATTAGCTTCGCAGAGCCCAGATTTCTGACATAGTCCTTACTCTTTCTTCTCTGTCTTATTAATGAGTCTTATTTTTTCTCTGGTCTTAATGAGTTCACTGTTCTACCATGTCTGCACATTTTAGAGTAAGCTATCTCAAATCACTTTTTGAAGGGGACAAGACACAGATCATAAATGCCAAAGTGTGATGGGAATGGATCATTTTTTTTTTTTTAGGAAGTCAACCATGGTCATTGGGTATCCATTCTGCTTAGTCCCATGCTGTGCCCAAAATGTAGAAACATACGATGCCTCCCCCTGACAGCAGAGGATTAACAAGAACGCACTTCAGTTAATCTGTAAATTTTTACCACTCTAGCTCCGAGGATTAAAGCCTTAAATGCATCCTGACCATTCTCTCGTCATCACAGGTGAATCAGGGATCTCACTTCACACTTAAGTGTGAGATTGCTCTCTCTCTGCTGTCCCTGACCGCAGTAAACATGGTTTCCAGTTTATCTGTGTTCTTAACACCTCTGGCTGAATAATCCTCTGGTCATTATTTCCTTGTGACCTGAGCTTGGATGATGCTTCTGTTGAAAGGATTGCTATCTCTTGCTCCAACTTACAGCGCCGTTGAGGCTGCAGTGGAAGGGTGTGAGTTCCTCTGTGGGGCACAGTGGCTGTGTGTGTCCTACAAGGCAGGAGCCCAGACGAGCATGACTTGAGCCAGTATGAGCCTGTCAGGGGCTATGTCCTTTGGTGAAGGGAGGAGGTGGGTTAGGAGCTGACTGAGGGCTCTGAGATGCCCAGTCACACCTTTCTCCATGTCAGACCCCCCTGCTGTGGTTTGCAGTCCCATCATGGAATTGTACTGTCCGATACAGTAGCCTCTAGTCACATGTGGTATTCAGATAGAAATTATTGGATGTAAAATAAAATGTAAGTTCAGTTCCTCAGTCACACAAGCGTCATCTCGAGTGCTCTGGACCACGTGTAGATAGAGGCTACCAAACGGGACAACACAGATACTGCACATTTCCAGGGTGGCAGGTGGATGAGAGATGGATTCTGTCCGTGGGTACATGGATGTCTTCTGCTCGTTGTGGGTACGTGGACGTCTTAAAGGGCTCCACTCGCTGCTGAGTTTGGCAGTGCACTTTATATACCCTTGGCGGCTCCTTGAGAGAACGTGAAGGTGAAGTAGACAAGCCTTTGCTTTCAGGGACCTCAGGCCACCTGGGCAAATAGCACATTATCAGCCTTCATCAGCACACTGTGGGGCTTGGTCCGTTTGATGAAAGGAGAAGAGAGTTTAGGAAAACGGCGATTTCTGAGACGCCTGATTACAGGTCCTACCTCAGATCTTCCTAAGTGCAGTCTGTGACCCCACCATGGAATTACAGAACATCTAGACCTTCACAGGCCAGGACAGCCACACACACATGGCTGTTTGAATTTAAGTTTATCAAAACTCCATTGAAAATTGACTTCCTCAAGCCCTGTTTGGTTTAAGTAATTCCTGGCCCTACTCACCCCTGGGGCTTGCCCATCAGTTCTTCCTGAAATTTCTTCGTGAGACCTAGGAAAGTATATCATCCTGGGACCCTCTTTATTTTGCAGTGAAGCATTAAAAGTAGCGAATAATGGTGATTCAGAGGCAGCCTACCTTGCCGTGGCTTTGCCAGGTGAGCCACAGTAGACAGCCCACAGAGTCCAGGTAGCAGCTATACTTTGCAGTGGGATGGACAGTTGGAACAAGTTCAGCCCCTCGCACCTCACATAGGTAGGGGACCCCGTCCCACTGGCAGGAAGCCACCTTCTGCTGAGCTTTCAGAGGCGGCAGGCCTCCATTGGTGCTCCATTGCCCAAAGCAAGAAGGGTGGGTTGGTCTGTACTTGGTGAAAAAACTGCGGTGGTGTTTTCAGTGAGTACAGTCATCCCGAAGTACCTCAGGGGGATTGATTCTAGGACCCTCAAAGGTTCAAAATACACGGACCCACAAATCTCTTGTAAAATGGTGAAGTACGGTTGGTCCTTCATGTGTGTTAGTCACTCAGTCATGTTCTACTCCTTGTGACCCCATGGACTGTAGCCCGCCAGGCTCCTCTGTCCATGGAATTCTCCAGGCAAGAATCCTGGAGTCAGTAGCCATTCCCCCTTCAAGGGGATCTTCCCAACCTAGGGATTGAATCTAGGTTTCCTGCATTGCAAGCAAATTCTCTCAGGATTCCCTGAGCCACCAGGGAAGCCCTGACCTTTCATAACTCTGGATTTAATTTGATCCACGATTAGCTGAATCCACGGACTCCCAGGGTCGGCTGCAGTATTTGCAAAGTGTTTAAGAAGCATTGGACATGTTTTATATAGCAAACTGGCGTGTTAAGAGGCAAGAAGAAATATCCTGTCAGAGATATCAGATGAATACAGTCAGCAAGGAGAGTTCCTTTTAGAAAGAAGGAGGACATGCAGTGTTCTGTACCCATGTAAACAAGAGGAGGAAGGAGAGAAAAGAAGAAAAGAGTGATTCAACTTTGGCTCTCAACCCAGAGGCATAGCTCCGACTCTCTGAACATTGTCCTCACGGATGAGTCACTGTGGTTTGTCACGTATTTATAGCAGCGCGGCAAAGTTTATGATTATGGTTACGAGTCCTTGGCAGTTTGCTTTGTGCCCGAGCAGGCAGTCCTCTTGTTACCCCTCAGCCATTCTGTGTTCCATGCCTTGCTTCAGAGCCAAGGCCAAAATCTGCAGAGAAGGAAGTTTCCAAAAACAAAAACAACCTGCCACCCAGGGAAGAAATTTTTTTTATAAAGGAGAGGGAGTGCCCCAGAGGAGAAAACGACTTTGCAGAGCAGAAAGCTAGAGGAAAACAGCTTTGAGGGCCGATGAGGGTTGTGTTTGAAGAACTTTTCGGCCCCCATGATGTCTTAGCCATTTGCTCATTTCCTTCTCCGGAGCCTGCCTTGTTCTGGGGACACAGGGCAGCTGTCAGCTTTTATTTCCAAACAGCTGTATGTACAGCCGTGTGAATACACTTCATGCTACTGAGCTGTACACTTGAAAATGGTTCAGATGGTAAATTTCGTGTGTATTTCACCACTGTTTTTTAAAATGTTTTAAAATAGCCTCTATGCATTGGAAGGTACTCTAGGTAGCCCCTTCTTCAGCTGCATCACCAGGGGTAGGAATTCCCTCTGCCCTGTCACCTGAGCACCCAGCCGGTGATGGGCAACTCTCCTGCCGTGGGGCAGCCGGCTGTCTTGGACAGCCTGGTTTCCAAACTGTCTCCCTGCAGGAGACCAGCCAGCAACAGGGTTTCACAGGAGTTTTGTGTTCATTTTCCCTGCACCTTGCCTGCCCTTTCTCTTGGTCGCGGGCTGCTTGCATGTGGACGTCTGATGACTGCTTTAAACTCAGCCTGGCCCGGCCTCAACTCATCATTTTCTCTCCAGCCTGCGGCTGCTCCTGTATCTTGGTGAATGAGGCCATGTTCAAGAACCCCTTGGTGCCAACCATCCTTGACAACTTCTCTTGCACCTGCATCATCCAGTTCCTCACCCGTGTTTCTCTCCCGCAAACATCTCTTGACATGGACCCCTCCACCATCCTCCCCATCGCCTTGCCCATGTATAACTGCCATCATCTCTCAAAGGGATGCTTGCAGCAGTGTTCTAAGTATCCTCCTGTCTTTGGTCTCTCCTCCTCCTTCCAGACCATCCTTAACAAAGGCTCAGTTCAGTTCAGTTGCTCAGTTGTGTCCAACTGTTTGCAACCCCGTGGACTGCAGCACGCCGGGCCTCCCTGTCTATCACCAACTTCTGAAGTTTACCCAAACTCATGTCCATTGAGTTGGTGATGCCATCCAACCATCTCATCCTCTGTCATCCCCTTCTCCTCCTGCCCTCAATCTTTCCCAGCATCAGGGTCTTTGCAAATGAGTCAGCTCTTTGCATCAGATGGCCAAAGGATTGGAGTTTCAACAAGGGTAACAGGCTTATCTTCCTGAAATTCAGTCCTGAGTATGTCACTCCCCTACTTAGGTGTCTTTTCTGTGCTTTTTCAAAGTTTTATGCCCCTGCAAATGCTGCAGGTTTTTTTTTTTTTGTTAGAGTTTTATCTAAAATACTTTCTTCTTCCCTCCTGACTACCTGTTTAAACTGCTGCTAGTTTATCTTGCCCCCTCTTCTGTGGAGTCTCTCCTGGCCTCCCACTGTACCCCAGACATCTGAGCATCTCCCTTAGAGCGTGATGGCAATATTTGATTTATTTCTGTACCTTAAAATAGACAGGGAGCTCTCGGAGAGCAGAAATAGTGCCCTGTTCACCTCTCCTTCCCCCAAACCCGGCATGATGTCTGGCACTTGGATATACAATGACTGTGTGGCTAGATGGACAGACAGACACGTGGTCACATGAAACAGGACGCAGCCCTTGGGTAACGCCCAGACAGGCTCCCAAGTTTCCATAATGGGTGTCTTCTCTGCCGCTCCCATGGCAGGCCCCCACATCACGTGAGCACACAGCATCCGGTCTGCTCACCAAGGACTGAACAGGTTTACTCCGACGGGTTTTGGTTAACTGTCCTCTGTCGGCATTTCTCCGTGGCAGGTGCTGCTGCAGGGTGTATATGGGTGACAAATTCTCAAAAAAGTCAAGCACAAACTGACCAAAATGTACCCAGCGCTTTCCTGTTATTGAGGTATCACAACGTCCAGGGGGGCAGCCTGGGGACGGTGCATGACCTGTGACTCCATTAGTGATAAGACGGAGCTCAGAAAGCAGCGTTTCTGGCCCATATTCCCTCCGCCACCTGCGCTGCTTCTTGCGTGATGTTTTGATCTTGGGCCCTTGGCGTGTATTGCAGAAATAAAAGGATCACCTGAACAATGTCTGCACATCACAAACACCCGAACTACAGAGACACTTTCTGTTACTCAGTGCGCCTTACATCAGGACCCATGCAGATTAGCTGGCTGTGTGTCAAGTGCCCTTGGGGAGGAACAGACAGAGGGCTAGGGTCTCTCCCAGCCTGGAGAAGCTCATAGACTTGAGAGAGGAACGCATCCGGAGCAGCTCCCATCCTGTCGGCGCCCCCAGTGACAACTGGGAGACCCTTGGTGGGAGCACAGCTTGGCTTGGCTGACAGGTTTGGGGGCGGTGGCGGGTGGTCTTTGGAATTTTCTAGAGTGTAGGAAAGAGCGGTATAAAACCATCACGTGGTAAACCTTGCCATCTTAACGTCTTCTTCAACCTTGCTTCTCTTCAGAGAAAGGAACTCCGTCCTGGCTTTTGTTTCCGATGCCCACTGCGTTTACGGTTCTGAAGCGCCGGCTTCTGAGGGCGAGCACCCGTTTGCCTGCCGGTCAGTCCGTCTGTCTGTCTCGGCCCCTTTCTCCTCCGGGGCTGGGGGTGGCCAGTCCCTCCCCGACTGCCCCTTCTCCTGCCTCTGGGACAAGCCGCTTGCTGCCGGTCTCTCTCGCTGCCTGTCTCGGCCCCTTTCACAGTTGGCCCCTGAGCCTCAGCGGCCCCCTCGTGCCCCCCTCCTCACGTCCTGCCCCAAGAGGGGAGGACGGCTGCCCAGCCTGGCATCCTCACTCGTGGCGTCCCCGTGCTGCGTCCAGCTGCCACCTTCTCGTTGCGTCTCAGCATTTGATGTCCTCCTCGCCATCTGTCTGTCCGTCTTCCACGCTGAGCCGAACGTTACTGCAGCCTGCAGGGGACGTCTGTACGTGGTGGCTCAGCCAAAAAAAAAAAAATATTGTCACGTTTAATAAATTGCCATCTAAAAGTAACCTCTCTGCCCCTACTCAGAAAATAGGATTGGGGACATAATGACTTTGAATATGTTATTTTCAGTACTGTGGGTTGTTTTGGGCAGGCCATTAAGTTTGATACTGAAAAAGAAAAATACTTTAAAACCTTATAAAATGTCATCTAAATTCTGTATGATGTATTTCAAAATTCGGAATTTATAAGTTAGATATAATGAATACAAAAATAGATTACACTTGACTGAGAAGCCTGTCCTCTTGTGCTGCGTCGCCTTCTTTTCTGTTTACGTGTTGTCACCCTTTCCATCACTGTCATCTCCAGATTCTTCCAAATACTTGAAGTATGGATGCCGTCGGCAGCCTCACGTTAGAGGTTCAGTTCCATGCCGCTGCTGCTAAGTCACTTCAGTCGTGTCCGACTCTGACCCCGGCTCCATGCCTGGCTGGAAATGGCATTCCCTGAATCCTTCGGGCTTTTCTTGTTTAGCAACTCCAAGTCTCCCTTTCTGCCACTAGGAGGTGCTCTTAGAAACATCAAAACAGAAAAGTGGCCCGACTTGAGGAGAACTTTTTTTTTTAGTTTCCCGTTAACTAAAGTCATTTATTTTCAGCCTGAAAACATCCCACTAGTACACAGCTTTAAATCCAAAATCTCCTCGCTCTGAAATGCTTTCCCATCCGTAATACCCTCTAACCGGCAATTTGAGCACCGTAAGTTCAAGCTCTTCTCTTGCAAATAGCTCTGTTTCTACACTACTCTGTCACCGAAATTTTGTATTCAAATGAATTGGGATTGTGAATCATTTTGTATGAGTAAAACAATATAGATCTTATATTAAGCTAATTTAAACTTTCTGGGAAACAGAGAGGTACTCCATTAATGAAAAAAAAAAAAAAAAAAAAAACCTGGAAAAGGACCTGAAATAAAGGTCTAGTAAGAGGGCAGCAGTGACTGTTGTCTGTCTATCTGTCTGCTCACCTTTCCCATCACTAACCTGGAGTGAGGTCAGAATGTGCAGGAGTCTGTGCAACGTGAGGACAGCCCCACATTCTGTAGGCGTTTGAAGGCATCTTTTGCTCACCCTGCGGCCCTGGAAGGAGTCTAGTGTGGGTGTGCGTGATGCAGAGGAGTTGCGTGTGCTACGCAGTGAGAGGTTGGAGAGGATGGTCTTAGGAGCAGATCCCGTGGCTGGGAGAGGGGAGAGGTGCTCAGGGACTCATGTTCATCAGACTCCTGGTGGGTGAGGAGAAAGCTGTGTGACCTGGGGCAAGTCACTCAGTGCCTCTTGACTGGTTTCTTCATCTGTGAAGTGAGACTGGAACAGATGACCCTAGAGGTCTTTGACACTTCGCAAAGACAGCGTCATCCAGTAGAACTTCCTGCAATGATGGAAGTCTTCTGTGACTGGTCTTGTCCAGTGCAGGAGCTTCTAGCCACATGTGGCTGTTGGGCATTTTTGCAGTGTGACTGGTACAGCTGAGGAATTTTCTAATCTTCACTTCTTTAAACACCCACTTGTGACTGGTGGCTGCCGTATTGGACTGTGCAGCTCCAAGGTACAGAAGGACCTATATTAGAGAAAAATAAAATGTATGATTGCAGCAGAGGTGATGAGTGGATGTCACAGGTGAATAATGTAAACTAGGATTGATATAAATTGTCCTGAATGTGCAGAGTCAGTCCCATTTCCTCTGGGTACCAAACTGTCCTGTGAAGCAGAGCTATGAGCGGGAATGAGATGGAAGGAAAAACTTCCAGCAGTGATGGAGACCCACACACATCTGAGTGAGCTTCAATAATTAAGCACCAGAGTAGCTGGGCACAGCTCCCTTGTTACCCTTCTAAAGCTGCTGAGTTTTCAGCAGTTCTTGGTACTTCCCTGCTCTCCTTCCCCTTTTCCCCAAAACTAAAAGCTGATGCTATTGAGGCCAGCTGGGGGTGTGGGCAGCCAGTGGACTCTGGGTGTGCACGAGCCCTGGGCTTGACCTTCAGGGCCCCTCTAAGGTTCTAAGGATCAGTGACAGCCGTGAGATGCCAGGCTCCAACAGTCAGTATTGTGTGCTCTGATAAAATATTAATCCAGTTATTAAAATATCTCCTCCTCCCCTACGATGAAGGAGTATATCCGAGAACAGCCCAGCACAAAGCTGCCTGACCCAGAAGTCATCCAGTTCTGTGTCTCCATCTTCAAATGCTCCAGGCTCCTGCTCCCCAGACGGCGTCGATCAGCAGTTCCTAGAGGACTTCCACAGGGCGACCACAGGGGGCTCCGCCGAGGACTCCAGCCAGTACTACTGCGACAAGGTGGGGGCGGGGGGGTTCGGGCGCTTCGGCCAAAGTGGGGCCAAGTCAGCCGGGCTCCCCGTGTGGGGCCGCCTCTCGGGCAGTTAAAGGAGTAGGGTATCGCCAGTCACTGGAGAAAGAGGTAGCGTGACTGACGATTTTCTGACACTTCCCAGGACGACGGTGGTGGCTACTTGGTCCTGATCCGCATCACGCCAGATGAAGATGGGAAATTTGGATTTAACCTAAAGGTACGTTGTGTGTGACTTATAAGGACGTGTGATGCCCTGAAGCGCTCTTTAGATGACCTTTAAACTTCCATTACAAATGTGCCATAGACCTAAGGCCGTGTAGGAAAATTGGCTTGGCCTTCAGAATTGGGAGCTTTTCAATGGGGCCATAGGAGTTGCCTCATACCAAGTGCCTACTCTGTGTACTTGTGTATATCCCCTTATTGAGGATATAAAGAGGATCATTCATATCCCCTTATTGAGTCCTTTTATTAAGTGGTAAAGTTGATATTTTGAAACATTTTATAGATGTACACTGAGGGGCTTCCCAGGTGGTACGAGTGGTAAAGAATCCGCCTGCTAATGCAGGAGACGCAAGAGATGCAGGTTTGATTCCTGGGTCAGGAAGATCCCCTGGAGGAGGAAATGGCAACCCACGCCAGTGCTCCTGCCTGGAGAATCCCATGCATAGAGGAGCCTGGCAAGCATCAGTCCATGGGGTCGCAAAGAGTTGGACATGACTGACTGAACCCAAGGCTCGGAGAGATGGGAACCCCTCAGCACTGCTAAGAGAGAACAGGGATTCAGGTGCAGGACCATAACCTCCTCTGTTTCCCTCTAGGCCAGCTCTGCAAACTATGACCTACAGGCCCAATCCCATCTGTTCTTACAAATAAAGTTTTATTGGAACACAAACACCCCATTTATTTACAAATGGTTTATGTCTCCTTTGGCATTTCGATGGCAGAGGTGCTAGAGTGCCCTCTGTTCCACAAAGCCACAAAAAGTAATATCTGGCCCTTCACAGAAAAAGGTTTATCAGCCTTAGAGCAGAGTGAGGGCAGGTGATCTTCGCTGCCCACCCTGCAACTGCCATCATACATTCCTTTCTGATAGCCCAGCAGTGCCGCTGACAGCCAGTTCTCAGAGGTCAAAAGCCCTCACAACCTGGGATCTTTCCACAGCTCCTCCCCTCCACCGTAAACTCCTCTCCCAGCAGTGCTTATGGGCTGGGCTTTTAGAGTCTTTTTCCTGAGGATGTTTGCATTTTTTGAAAGGAGCCTGCTTCTTCCAAGTGCATCTTTAGTCCATGGATGGTAGAGATGGCAGTGGGAGGCTTCTGAGTGGCCTTCTGGTTGACCCACTAGACCCATAGTCTCTGGAACCTTATCATTCTAAAAGGTACCAACCCTTGGGAGTAGAATATATTTAAGTGAAAGTTGAGCCCTCCCTTTGTGTCAGAGATATCTGCATGTCTTTGGTGCTGTGAACAACTCAAGTGGTTTTTAACGTATATGTTTACAGGGAGGAGTGGATCAAAAGATGCCTCTCGTGGTGTCAAGGATAAACCCAGAGTCACCTGTAAGTAGACGTATTCTGTAATTTCCTAAGTCCCTTTTCCTGTAAATGTAACAGATTTCTATTTCTGTGTCCTGTTTCTTTTTTACTGGCAGCATAGAGTGTGTGTCAATGCATGCATAGAGATAGGAAGAAAGAATTTTCCAGGACCGTGCTGCCTAGTGTGGCCCCCGAGGCTGCAGCACCAGCATCCCTTGGGAAGCTTACGAGAAATGCAGATTCTCGTACCCCACCCCAGACCATCTGGACCAGAATCTGCATTTTTTAACCAGATCCCGAGGTGACTGGGAGGCACATTAAAGTGTAGAAGTCCTGCTCGCAAGAAGGCAACTGGGGCGTAGCGTTTGCTGTTCTACAAGCTCTAAGTGGGTCTTGTGCCTCTTCTCCCACCCCACCCCTACCCCATCCCATCCTCAGCCCTCTGCCTGGGCCTCTAGGCATCTAGGAGATGATTTGTTTTTTTTTTAAGCATTGAGCACCAAAGAGTCCCTGTACCTCCTAAGAAAGGGACCCATTTGGGGGTTTTACTCTTAAGAAGTCTTTAAGCTTGTGCTTTACTTTTTCTTACTGCTTATGGCCTCTATGAATTAAGAAGCCTATTGATCAGTTGCATGTCTTCTTGTCCGTAACGGTTCGTGCCTTGGGGGGTTATGCTTGCAAAGGCTTTCTCCATCACAAGATAGCTATATACTTGCTTTTAGCTGACAAATCATTTTCTACCAAAACACCTAGAAAAACAGAAGATAGAGGTATTAGGGTCATTCTGACATTACAGTAATAAGTGAAGCTTGGCTGCCGTAGAGAAATGGCCTCAGTACCTTTTTTCACTTTATTCTGAAATGTTTTCATTCGTAATGTAGGTTCTGAGCAGCACTTCTTTAAAATCCCACCACTAGCCACCACATCGGGGAAGGCAATGGCACCCCACCCCAGTACTCTTGCCTGGAAAATCCAATGGACGGAGTAGCCTGGTGGGCTGCAGTCCATGGGGTCGCTAACAGTCGGACAGACTGAGCGACTTCACTTTCATTTTTCTCTTTCATGCATTGGAGAGGGAAATGGCAACCCGCTCCAGTGTTCTTGCCTGGAGAGTCCCAGGGACGGGGGAGCCTGGTGGGCTGCCGTCTATGGGGTCACACAGAGTCGGACACGACTGAAGTGACTTAGCAGCAGCAGCAGCAGCAACCACATCAGTATAACAGTGGCTGTAATAAAAACAAAGGCGGTAATGCAGGGGAGTAAAACAGAGCTTGGTCGCAATCTCCAGTGTCTGGGCTCAGAAAGCATCAGGTTCTCCCCTTGAGGATTATGTTATGGTAACGAAAGAAACTCGCTCTTCCCCTGCGTGCAGGCAGACACCTGCATTCCTAAGCTGAACGAAGGGGATCAAATCGTGCTAATCAACGGCCGGGACATCTCAGAACACACCCATGACCAAGTGGTGATGTTCATCAAAGCCAGCCGGGAGTCACACACGCGGGAGCTGGCCCTGGTGATCAGGAGGAAAGGTAAAGCCCCCGAGGGAGAGGAGCCCTAGCGAAGAGGGCCTTCTTGGGCCATTCCTTGGTTTCGCGATGTTGTGCTCATAGCCAGCATCGGTAAATCAAGAACTTTCCCCTGATGGGAAACAACCTGCTGGCTGACTTCTCACCTGAAAAATGTGGAGATTTGGCCCCTCAGGGCCCCACCCCTCATGATCAGTCCTCTGCAGGCAGGCAGCACCCCCTGCCCCCACTTTCAATACAAGACATGACCCCCCTCACCCCTGTTCCTCGCAGGTCCATCTCAGCCCCCTCCACGCACCCCTCTTAGCTGCCTGCCTCTGCCTTCATTTGCATTTTCAACCCTTTCTCGAAGGATCGGGTTATATTTCATTCATGTGCATTTGGTTTCGTTGGAGAGGCTTTAGCAGAATGGGGCCGGAGCCTGGCTGCCTCAAGGCTGTTCTAACTCTGCCTCCTCCTGGGTTCCCAGACCTTGAGCAGATTTCTCATCCGGTCTGTGTGTCAGTTTCCTCTAATGTAAAATGAGGATGACATAGTCGCCGCCTCCCGGGATCTCTGTGAAGATGAAATGAGGCTCATACTGGAAAGCATTGAAGATGCTGCCCAGTTCTTGGTGGGTGTTGGAAGGGCATCCTCTGTTGAATACGGCTACTATTAGTGTTGTTGTTATAAAGCAGGAAGCCCAGTCCTCGAATCCTCCTTCCCAGATTTCAGACACTGAAGGTAAATGAAGCACGTGACTTGGGCCCTGGCCCTGCATCTCCGTCTGGACTCACAGTCATCGGCACAGCCCACGCCCCCCACATGCCTGCCATCTTTGTTCCCACTAAAACTCCCAGTGCCAGCGCTCATCCCACCTTCTCCGTGAGGTCCTCCCGAATCCCTCCACCCTCCTAACCCAGCTCCTCCCACCACCCATCTCCACGAAACCCAGCTCCACGCTGGGCACACAGTAGGTGTCACTAGTGATCGTGGCCAACGTCTGTGCAGCTCCAGTGAAGTGCCTGCATGGTGTTAGTTGCTTTGCATAATTATCCTCTTTCAATCTTATAATGATCTCGTAAGGTTGGTATTCTTATCCCCGAACGAGGATAACAGTCACAGAGAGGTTAAATAAGTTGCTACGAGTCTCGTAAGGCCACGTGATGGTAGAGAAGGAAGGAACCCAGCAAGTGGAAGCAAGCCTGTCCATCACGTGATGTGCCAGGTGACCTGCTGGCGATAAGGGGCAGGGCCTTGGGGGAGGGGGAGGGGAAGTGGCATCCGGGTGCTCTGGCCAGGCCCCGGGTGGGCATCCCCCACTGACCCATGGCAAGGGGCCGGCACCTTTTTGAGGGGAGGAACAGAGATGTTTGTAGGCTAGTGGAGTTGCAAGAGCCGTGCCACTGATTTTCTGTAACTGACGTGATAAGCTCATCTTTAAAATAAACATTTAAATTAAAAAATAGTAGTGACAGAGAGAGTTCCAGAACCCATGATAATCAGTAAAGAACCTGAGCTTCTGTGATCAGTGAAACGAATGTGCCCTTTAGAGTCAGACGTGTGGGCTGAATCCGCGGGTCCCACCCTGGCAGGCTGGGTCACCTTGGACAACTCTTTTGCCTGTGAGCCTGTAAAGTGGAAATAACTAACCAAATAAGGTGGGAATACTAGTCAGCATTGTGAGGATTCAGTTCAACTGTGTGGCAAGATATAAAAGTTGTTTCTTCTCTTTTACCTTGAAGACAGTAGAGAGTCACTGAAGGCTCTGGAGTAAGGGAGTGACTTCTCTTTCTGGGTCGAAAGGGAGCATTCAGAGATGATCCCAAAGTTTGATGTGATGGCGGAATGAAAGAGGCACGTGAGGCTGGGAAGTGGTGTGCATGGAGGGGAGGAGGAGGTGCTCTGTTGGTTTTCACCTGTATCGAGTCTGACGTGAAGGGAGAATTCTGAAGAAGCAGCTAAGAGATGTCTACTCCAGAGCCTCCCACCTAACGAGAGCCTTGAGTTAGAGATGAACTGACCAAGCTCTGTGGGGCAGGGGTGTGGACAGCGCCAGACCGCATACCCGCTTCCTGGGAAAATGCCTGTTTGAAGGGAACCTGAGAAGGAAAGAGCGGGGTGGAAGAATAAGCAGGTCGGAGAAAGCAAAGGGAGAAGATGCGTTCTCTTCAATGACTGTGTTCCCGTCCTCTTAGCTCTGACAAAAGCCTCTTGAGTCCTAGGCACCATCATTTAAGGCTAACCAGAAAGATTAGTATGTCATTTTGTATAATTAGCACATATTGAATCATTCAACGGGAAGTAGTATCTTTGGTGAAAATGATTACCATGTGCTTAATCATTTAATAAGATGTTTTAAACCGTCTGCATTCAGGTGTCACAAGTGTAATTTGGGGGGTGGAAACCGATCCCCCGCGCGTGGCTGGGCAACCCTGATGCACCCTTTCTTGTCCACTGCAGCTGTCCATTCGTTTGCCGAAATCAAATCTGAAGATGAACTGAACCAGCTCTTCCCAGAGGCCATCTTTCCCGTGTGTCCGGAGGGCGGGGACACGCTGGAGGGTTCCATGGAGCAGCTAAAGAAGGGCCTTGAAAGTGGGACGGTACTGATCCAGTTTGAGGTAAGAGACCCCCAGGGCCTCAGTGGGCTGTCTGATGGCTGCAGGGTCCCCCGAGTCGTCACCAGGCGGCTGGACTCATTGAGGGACCCCGAGGGGCTCAGGGCCTCTGGGAGAAAGCCGGGGCAGGGTGGCTGGGGGCCATGGCCCATCCCTGAACTCTGCCTCCCCTTCCTGTTCTAGTAACGATCAGTAGTCATGGAGAAATCTGTCAGAAACCGAGGAGGTGGGACTCTGAGAATGTTTAGCTGCCAACACAAAAGCTCAGAACACCCGCAGTCGAAGGTGGTGGAGAGGCAGCGTGGGCGAGCACAGAGGGCTGATGGAGGAGCCGGGCCCTGACCCCAGCAGGCATGCCGTAATTTGGCGCACTTGATACCATCCCATGAGGGTGCAGGGGCTGGCCTTCTCAAGTCTCCCAGAACCTTGGGGACACGAGTAGGGATCAAAGTCAGACCCCGTCTTCCCTCCCCAGGAGACACCTCTGCTCATGGGATTGAGCTTGTTGACAAAGGCACACGCAGAGACTCTGCAAAATAAAGTAGGACTCGAGGAGGCTCAGTTTTCAAGTCAGTTTTACTGACCGCCAGCAGCAGCAGCAACGGAATATAAATAGAATGTATTTATCTTCCACATTTTTTAAAAGTGCTAGAAGACAGAGTCGTTCATGCAGTGAAAGATAACAGAAGTGAACAGAGAAAGTATAAAACAGGCTGATGAAAGACAGTTGATCATGATTAATGACAACATACACAGTCTGGATTCATAAATTAGCAAAGTCTCAGGTCAGATTCAAAAGCCGAATTCTGCACTGCATTGTTTATTAGAAAGCCATATAAAGGGAAGAGTCACAGAAGCAAAACTAGGGAATTTATCAAATGTTTATGATTGCATATTGGTTTAGGAAAGCATAAGTAATGTGAATATCAAACAAGAAAGATGCAAAGCAGAGAGTCTTGAGTGAGAGAGAGGTTTATTTTATAATGGGGTAAGGAATAGAATGTAAACAAAATACATTATTAGAGCAATGTGTATTGAACAACAGTAGAAAGTAAAACCCACAATGAAAGGTGAATTGACCCCACCCAAAAAATCAATAGGGAATTTTGAACTTAACAGCCTCGACAGATAATATAGACAAAAAATAAGTTGAAATCAGGATAAAAGGGTAGGAGCAGTAAGATTACTTAGATAGAATTGAGAAACATATACTAAATATCTATTAATACAAAGATAAAACCTTTTTTCCAGTGGCCTGCAGGAGGCTAGGTAGGCTTAAGAGTTTTAAAAGAAAAAAAATTGTAGACTCTTTGCATTGCAAAAACCTCAGAATTGAGGCATACATTTTAAACACTAAAACTCAGGGTTTTGGGCAGGGGGTGATGTGTCTGATTTGTTTTTTTAACTTTTTATTTTATATTGAAGTTTAGCCATTTAACAGTTGTAATAGTTTCATGTGCACAGCAAAGCGACTCAGCTTTAAACATGTAGTAAAACACTTAAAGCAAGGAGCACTTAAAAGCCAGAACACATCAGTTTTATTCTGTTGACAGGAAATTGGAAGGAAATGTCAAAGGGGAATTGTACTTTGGAGTCGTCCATTCATTCATCCAGCGAATGTGTATTAGGTGTTTATCATGTGCCAAATGCTGGATCAGGAACACAGTCAGGGAAGGAGAAGGGGGGTTTCTGGCCCCAGGAAGCTTACAGTCTTAATTTTGGTATATTGGTGGGAATGTATCGTGAGTCCCAGAAGCAGCTGAAGACCGAGGTTTCATTCCACAGAATGTATGTTCTGTAGGAACTGGAGGTGAGAGGTTTCCTCTAGGATAAGATGTAGTATTAATAGAGGGTGGATGGGATTAAGTATGGAGGGGAGGGTATCCCAGGATGGTCGCAGACTAAGCTCATAGGCTCAGGTAGGCAAACAGTCCTCCCTGGGGTGACCGGCACTCAAGAGTCCTGGGCGATGTCTCCAGGTGATGGAAGCTCTTCACCCGGGCTGAACCAGGGCTCTTTGATCAGACTGTCCACAAGGAGGCGCTGTGGGCCCTCGGTGAGGAAAAAGATGGCTTCTGGTCTTCAACAGTGCTCCAGAGAATCCCTCCCTTTTCGTGTTTCCCATGAGACTCCCCTAAGAGGTTTGTTTTCCTTGAGCAATAATGTTCACTGAAATTCATTAGGAAGATAAAAAATGCTTTAGCAAGAAGTACCCACCTGTCTCCCTGTGGTTGTGGTTCTGAGCAGTATTTCTCACAGGGTGACGCCCTGACCACCTGTGTGGATATCACCTGTGAAGTGAAGTCGCTCAGTCGTGTCCGACTCTTTGCGACCCCATGGACTGTAGCCTACCAGGCTCCTCTGTCCATGGGATTTTCCAGGCAAGAGTACTGGAGTGGGTTGCCATTTCCTTCTCCAGGAGATCTTCCCGACCCAGGGATCGATTCCGGGTCTCCCGCATTATAAGCAGACGCTTTACCATCTGAGCCACCAGATATCACCTGAGGAGATTGCTAAACAGCCTCAGCCCACAGCTACTCAAATCAGCCGCACTGGGAGGGCACCTGGGTACTGGTTCTTAATAAGGTCACCAGGAGGCTTTGATGCACAAGCTGATCCTGAGGATGGGAGAGTAAAGATCATACAAGAACCACTGTCCCACCTAAGTCCTGCCTTTAGAGCCTATAATTGGACTACAGAAGAAATAAGAAATGGAGAACATAGAATTTTTAGGGTTAAATTCTTGTATGTACACATTTCATTCATTTAATCAAAACATTTCCTAGAAATTAAGTAGGAAAACCCTCTTTTTAAATAAATTAATTTTTTCCACACTCCAAATGTGGAACAAATAATAGCAGAGCTGCTCTTCGGTGGAGCTAGTGGGATCCATGGAGCCCTGACTTTCAGTGTTTCCACATTGCCCACTAAGGAATCCTAGACTGAGAAACTCAATTTAACAACCACTGCTCTGTCTTACACAACTGCTGAAGGAAGAGGAAGGCAAAGGGAACCCTGAGTGTGCCTTTACCGTGTGCCAAGGGCTTTAGAGACATCCTCTCCCAGTAGCCCCCTGTAGGTGCTGTCATTATCACTGTTGTATAAACTGTATACAAATCTGTATAAATGAAGGATCAGAGTCTTGGAGAGGTTCTCTCACAATAAATGGCACAGCCTGATTGGAACCCAGGCATAGAACTTGTTCTCTTGACAACTATAGAACCTTCATGTAGTTACATGCGTGTGTGCTCAGTTGCGCAGTCGTGTCTGACTCTGCGACCCCATGGACTGTAACCCGCCAGGCTCCCCTGTCCATGGGATATCCCAGGCAGGAATACTAGAGTGGGTTGCCATTTCTTCTTCCAGAGAATCTTCCTGACCCAGGGATCAAACCAGTGTTCCTCCATGGGCAGGCAGATTCAAGGTGCCACTGAGCCACCTGGGAACCCCCTTATATAACTGCTGTTTCCACATGAGAGTTGTTAGCTAAGAAAGATATGAAATGCCTTCTAGCCACTTGGAGTTGAGAAGACTTTAAATCCTCTACCACTTGCTTCCTGTGTGCCTCACGCACGTCCCTTAACCTCTGTGGCCTCTACTTCCCCATCTGTAAATCGGGTATTTCATGGCTCGTTGTTTTTTTGAGGAATAGCTGATTAACAGTGTAGTGATAGTTTCAGGTGAACAGTGAAGGGACTCAGCCATTTGGAATGGACAGGTACACACTGCCATGTCTAAAATGGATAACCAACAAGGACCTACCGATTAGCACATGGAGCTCTGCTCAATGTTATGTGGCAGCCTGGATGGGAGGGGAGTTTGGGGGAGAAGGGAAGCATGTATATGTATGCCTGAGTCCCTTCAGTGTTCACGGGAAATTGTGGGCTAGTTGTAAGGGTTAAGAGGAGATAAATACTTAATGTGTTGTCTGCCACATGGCCAGAGTGCAATAAAAAGTAACTATTACAATTTATAAATAGAGTCTAAAGAACCCGCCCCATCCATACAAGAAGTGGAACCCAGCGTGTCTGACTCCAGAGTCTTGGCTATTCTGTTTCCCCACCTGCTCCTCTTCCAGTGCCTTCGGCAGGTGGCAGCTTGACTGTTGGAGGCTGTGTCTAAGGGCAAGAGGCAGGGCCTGGTTCCTAGCAGGTGCCCATACCACCCTCTCCCCGGCACAAAGGACCTGCCCTGGGGAATCTTGGCTGTGGATGGAATCCCTTTTGCAATGATAACAGGCTGGTTTTCAGAACAGCTTGCTTTGAAGCATTTTTCATTAATGGAATTCCCCTGTCCCTCCTGTGGCTTTCAGTAAACAATTACAAATGTGTTCCAGAAAGCATTTGGTTCCAGCTGTAGTAAAATCACACTTAATAATTAGTGTTTCTATAGCATTTTGGAATGCACCAAGTGCGTCTCACATATGTTGTCCCAGTTGACTCTCTCAGCAGTTCTGTGAGACAAATAGGGGCAGAATTATTGGGATCACTCCTTTTCTAAGTTGCGAGAACAAGACTCAGTGGCTGCAGGACTCTCCCAGTGCCACCCTGCCGGTCAGAGATAGAGCTGGGATTAGCATCTGTGTTGAAAGCCCATTGTCAGAACTCACCAGCTGTGACCCAGTTCTCCACCCAGCCTCCAATGGGAGCTCTTGTCTTCAGGAGCCACACGGTGTGAGCCATTCCTTGTGACCCATTTGCCAGCATTGATCACCAGCCTCAAACTGCCTTAATACCGTGTTCAGCCGAAGTACGGCATTCCTGTCTCTCACGTAAAGGAGCCCAGACATGGGGTTCACAAGGCCCAAATCCATTACCACCTCCGGGACGCTCTCCTCTAAGGAACTCTTTGACACAGCCCCAGGGTCATTCCTTCCTGAGTAACCTGTGGCTCATTTCATGCTTTTCCCCCTGAGTTGAGCTTTCTGTGTAGGCAAGGGAGAGGGGATGCATTCAGTATAGTCAACCTTGGATGAGAGCTAAGTGAGGATGCGAACTGTCCTTTGAGAACCAACCTCCCAGCACACAAAGGCCCCTCGTGCCCATCCTCACCCATCACCCAGTGGCCTTGCAACCTCTTTGGAGATGTGTGGGATGCAATTAATAGAAAATGAGAAACATCTGTCCTCTCGCCTCCCAGGACTGATGAGTGTCTACAGAGCTCCATCAAAGGTCATGCCAGACTTGGAGACCCCTGCCCCTCCCACCTCAGCATCTTCCCTCTTTACCAAAACCAGATGCCATCTTTTTATCTCTTCTGACCACTGTTTTTCCTGAACCTGCTCCTACATCATCCATTNACAGAGCTCCATCAAAGGTCATGCCAGACTTGGAGACCCCTGCCCCTCCCACCTCAGCATCTTCCCTCTTTACCAAAACCAGATGCCATCTTTTTATCTCTTCTGACCACTGTTTTTCCTGAACCTGCTTCTACATCATCCATTAGAAGAAACATCCATTACTGTCAGAGCAGGTGACTTACTACTTACTGGTTGCTATGATCATTGTAAACTTGATTTGGAATGACAAAGACAGCTGAAGACTTTAACACATGTGGATGTACCTTCAAGATCGAAGCTCACACCAAAAAGCTTTTTTTGATTTTCCAGATTTTTGTTTTAAGAAAGGCAAACGTTATCTAGTATAACGTCTATGGAGTACAAGGAGCAGACTGTGGGCTTTGGAATGAACACATGTGTAGCCTTTACCTTTCAAGTGCCAGGGACCCATTTAAAGGAGTTGCCACCCCAGCTCATTGCCAAGGATTTCCCTGTGAAAGAATAAGAGTCTTGTAAGAATGCTTGAGTGCGCCAGCACCGGGACCTGCATTTGGGACTGGGATCTGAAGTAGCACTCTCGAAAGTCCCCAGATTGCCAGCAACAGTGTCAGTTCATTTCGGCAAACCTTTACAGGAAGGTAGGGAGAGATTCTTGAGTCCCCCCAAGGCAGTGTCCTGGCCCTCTGACTGGGTCAGATACGAGAAAGATGAAAGTCCCCAATGTGGGTGAGCTGTTGATGAGCGGAGAATTGTTCTTATGTCTGCAAAGTGGAGAATAACCTTGCAAGGCCTTCATGAAAAGGGGCTACTCTTAGCCTAGTTACCTGCCTCTAAGCCACCTCTCATCCTGCTCTTTTGTTCAGAGCAGCAGATCCCATCATTCTGCCACACTACACGTTTTTATTGAGCACGCTGGCCTAGGGCTTTAATGGAACAAACAAGTTACCTGCTTTCATGGAGACTGCAGTTTAGTGCTCGGTACAGAAAGCACGATATATGACTCTCTTGAAAGTCTTTGCCCTGCATTGGACCATGGGTCATTGCCAAGGGCATGAAAGGCAGTCTCTTTCCACCGTTTGCTCTCCTTGCCCATTGTCCCTTCAACTCCTTTCACTTTTTCGTCTTTTCTTTTCTTCTTCCTCCTCCTCGGATTGTTGCTGCTGCTGCTAAGTCGCTTCAGTCATGTCCAACTCTGTGCGACCCCATAGACGGCAGCCCACCAGGCTCTCCCGTCCCTGGGATTCTCCAAGAAAGCCTTCGGGAATTCCAATGGGAATTCCCTCTTGGTCTGGTGGTACAGTTGATGGAGTGCTTGCTTCCACTGTGCCCAGCCTTGNGTCATGTCCAACTCTGTGCGACCCCATAGACGGCAGCCCACCAGGCTCTCCCGTCCCTGGGATTCTCCAAGAAAGCCTTCGGGAATTCCAATGGGAATTCCCTCTTGGTCTGGTGGTACAGTTGATGGAGTGCTTGCTTCCACTGTGCCCAGCCTTGCCAGCATGTGCTGGTTGGAGCCAAGTGGGTGTAAGAGGCCTTTATCTGAGGGGTGTGAGCAGGTTTCATATCTTTGGTTGGACCAGAAGTCTGAGGAGATCAGTGTCGTCTCCTCATGTGCTCGCTCTCTCTCTGCTTTGAGATGATCTTTTCAAAGGAGAAATGTTTAAACTGGAAAACTGATACCTTATCCAGCCCACGCAAACCATGCTGGTCTCCTCCAGCTCCCAAGTGTTCAGTTTTCTGTCTTTGAAGGCCAGAGCCAGTGATATTGTATTTAAAGCTGTACTTTAAATACAGCTGTACCATAGCAAACCCTCTCAGCTGATCTTCTTATAATTCACCCTTAGTTTCACAACTACTCAGAACTAGACCCTGGTGGCTCAGATGGTAAAGAATTGGCCTGCAATGCAGGATCCTCAGGTTTGATCCCTGGGTCAGGAAGAGCCCTGGAGAAGAGAATGGCAACCCACCACAGTACTCTTGCCTGGAGAATTCCATGGACAGAGGAGCCTGGAGGGCTAGTCCATGGGATTGCAAAGAGTTAGATATGAGCAACTAACACATAGAATTATGCTCTGAAAATGATGAGAACAAAGCACTTGAGGACGTAAAAATTAAGATTTTAATAAAACTAAGTGGTCTTACAACCCTCCCTGCCTATGACCTTCCTCAGCCTCCTGATTGCCCTCATTCTAGGGCAGAATTGAAGGGATCTTAACGACTGGCAGTTTTTGCCTGCTTCACATACCTTTAGCCCAAGAGTGAACAAAACAAACTCTGTCTTTCCAATGAGTAGTTCTTAAAAGAGGCCAGTCTCAAGTTCTGCCTAATAGTCTTCAGCTCATTTTCTCCCATCCCTGATTCTTTCAGAAAGACATACCTGTGTTTCTAACACATCACTGTCCACTCTGGACACCCTTCCTCTGGCCAGTGTTTTCACACCCAGCCTGCCACACAATTTACAAAGTCTGGAGAAGAGTCAGTAAATTAAAAGAACTTGAAAAGCAACTGCTAACTCCTTCAGAAACTAAGTGTGTGAATAGGACTGAAGCAATCCATTGGGAAGAGCATTCAGTATTAGCCTTGGCAAGGCAGGCATAAAAATGAGTGTGTTGTCAATCCTTCTNGTCAGTAAATTAAAAGAACTTGAAAAGCAACTGCTAACTCCTTCAGAAACTAAGTGTGTGAATAGGACTGAAGCAATCCAGTGGGAAGAGCATTCAGTATTAGCCTTGGCAAGGCAGGCATAAAAATGAGTGTGTTGTCAATCCTTCTAAAGGCAAAAAAAAAAAAAAAAAAACTTACCTTTACTCACCCAATTTTTTGTAAAAAAATTTTTAGTTTTATATAAAAATTTCTTTTGTTGTATCTCTTTTTCTTCTTTCATTTGAATTTTTAAAAATTCACATTGTAATAATTCAAGCAATTCAGAAATCTACTTTAACGTCTTTCTGTTGTAATTTACAAATAATAATTTGATGTGTATCCTTGCATACTTGTTCTGTTGCTCATGCAAATAAATTTTATACACACGTGTATGTAACTGCACATACATACACTGTGCACACATTGTACCTCTGCTGCTAGGTATAGAAATGGGATCATCACTATGTTATTCTGCCACTTGCAGTTTTCACTTAAATAGATGAGTGGATATCCTTTTGAATCTGTACTTTTAGTCCATCTTATTCTATTATTTGCACATAATTTGCGGTATGTTCAGTTCAGTTCAGTTCAGTCGCTCAGTCGTGTCCGACTCTTTGCGACCCCATGAATCGCAGCACACCAGGCCTCCCTGTTCATCCCCATCTCCTGGAGTTCACCCAGACTCACGTCCATTGAGTCCGTGATGCCATCCAGCCATTTCATCCCCGGTCATCCCCTTCTCCTCCTGCCCCCAATCCCTCCCAGCATCAGAGTCTTTTCCAATGAGTCAGNTAGGTGGGGATTGGGGTGGGGCCGGGGGAGGGGTGTCTCAGTTTCTGCAAAACAACCCAAAGATACGTGTTAGATCGTTATATACATCCCTCGGATTTCTATTTCTGTCCTCATCATTGACTAACTGAGCCTGCTCTTTGGAATTTGGGGGAAGGCCCAGGAGACTAAAGCCATGCTTTCTACAAACAAGAAATGGGGGAGGGGACTTTTGTACCCAGGAGGGCCCTACAGGGTCCTGCTTGGGTTGAATTCCCTCTTTTCTTTGATGTTCCTCAATCTTGAGGGGAACAGGAACCAGACAGGAAAAGAAATAAAGTTTTAGACAGAACGTTTCCTCGTAAACTCAGTGAGGGAGCTCAGTTTAGAGGGACTCTGTTTCAATTAGACGTTCACAGGCTCTGACTTCTTGGATGACAGCTGGGGTGGCATCTTCATGAATGTATCACTTCCCTTCCCTTTCAAGATGATGCTTCCAAAGGAACACTTCCCAGGACTGAAAGGCTGATCTGGAATGAATGAAGACTTCTGTGACTTGCGAAATGTGATTGTTTACCCAGAGCCTTGCTCCAGCCTCCAGAGAGACTGATAATGAACTGTGTGCCTCAGCTGGAACACATCAACTGCAGAAACACACCAGTTTAGTGGTGAAAAATCATTCCTGGTTCTTGTCTTATCTGATGTCCCAATGATAGACCCCAGGATATCGTTCTAAGGTGGGAAATCTCCTCTGTAAGGAATTGCCCTCATTGCAAGGTCTCAGCAGAGTAAGTGGCAGAATTTAGAAGACAAATTTGGATTTTAGACTCTTGACTGTGAGTTCTGTCAGCTCTATTTCTTAGATATGATTAAGCCCAGAATATCTGAAGAGAAATGTTTGGGAGGGGGGAAATAGTTTGGAGGGGATTGCATTCCAACAGGTGAAATGAGGCACAAAATTCCAAGCGCATCAGGGATGGTGTTGCTCCTAAAATTGTCTCTCAGCAAAGCAAATGATGTCATTTTTAGACAAAAGGACATAAGTGTGTCCACACCTCTATACTTAATATCACAAACAAGGAAAGTGAAGAATGTCAAAGATGTCTCCACATGTGACTTCACAGTGTAGCTTTGCTTAATGAGATTTTGAGAGAGAAACTTGGTCTTAATCACATATTATAATTTTTTCTTTTTTTTTTTTTAACAAGTAGCTTAAATGGTTTTAAAAAATCTATTTTACTTATTTATTTTTTGGCTAAGCTGGGTCTTCCTTGCTTTGCAAGAGCTTTCTCTAGTTGCTGCAAGAAGGGGCTACTGTTTGTTGTGGTGCCTGGGCATTTTGTGCTCCTCTTGTTCTGGAGCACAAGCTCCGTAGCTATGGCATGTGGGCGTAGTTGCTCTGCCGCATGAGAAATCTTCCCGGGCCAGGGATCGAATCTGTTACCCCCACATTGGCAACTGGATTCTTACCCACTGTGTCAGCAAGGAAGTCCTAGTTTAATATTTGCACGAAGTTCTTTTAGAATGTAACAAATGCTGAAAGATGAATAGTATTTATAGTATGGTGCCTGGCACACAGTAGGTGCTCAAGAAATAATTAGTGAAGGAGTAAAGGAAGAGAGGACTGATGCAACCAAAAATCAAAAGTAGATTCATTTCTCACGGATGAACTTTCAATTAAGTGATTTTGGTTATGATTTCTTTGGTTCTTCATGGAGATTTCTGTCTACATATAGTGTTTTCCCCTCATTTAGAAGGTTGGGTTCTTTCTGCAGCCCAGCCTGATGGTCTTGATTTAAATAATGCCAGTGGACATGAGTTCGAGCAACTCTGGGAGGTAGTGAAGGACAGGGAAGTCTGGCATGCTGCAGTTCATGGGGTTACAAAGAGTTGGACATGACTCACTGAACAACAGCAAAAAATAACAAGCATTTTCGAGGAAGTCAGTTGACAGCACACAGTATTTATACGTAGGCAATGAGATCTCAATATTAATAAAACCATATGTATAAATGCCACACAAGCACATCTAATTTATTCTGTACTTGGCAGTGGATCACATGTTACGATGCTGTCTTACAGTTCCATGCCCTGGGTGTGTGGACACTTTACTACAATTCTCATGAAGGTATCTTGGGAATATTATAATTTGTATGTGGAGACTAATGTCAACACGTTTGCATTAAAGTCTCCAAGTGTTCCACTAAGTCATTTCCTTCTCTTCCAGGTGTATTTTTCTCATCTGGATTTGATGTAGATTTGCTCTCACGCAAGTATCTGAGGAATGAGTCTGGACATCGCGGAACAGGGCTGCTGGAAGGGAGGTGAGGGGAGGGAGTCTAGCGGCTGACTATTAGGTTGCAGTGGCGTGTGGTTGAGAAGAACCAGCTGGAAGAGCAATGGTTCTATGTCTGATTCACAGACGTGGGCAGTGACCCCACGATCTGGCCGAGGAGGAGTCACATGCTTTTAGTGACTTCTTGTTTACTCTCAGAGTTTAACTTTGAATTGAAATCAATTCTTTGCCAAAATCCTGATTTAATTGAACATGTCTAATTCTAATTTTAGAACTGAGCTTGGACCTTTATTCTAAATCCTGCTCCAAGTGGAGCTCCAGGGGAAAGAATGGTTTCTTCAAGATCCTTTCTGTCTTTTAAAATTCAAGTGCAACCAGGCAGGGAGCAACGGAGCATCTCAACTAGGTTAGCGTTGGAAAACCCTCTGAACTGTGAAATCGGGGCCGTACAACAAGGTGAGCTCACGCCTGGGGAAAAGAGAACAGAGAAGGCAAACTGCTAAAAATCTAAAACATTTGAAACCAGATTTTAGTTGAAGTTTTCATTATTTAGTAGGAAAATTAGGTTCTGGAAAACCTATCTTGGCTTCTTCACATAGATTATAATGTAGTTTGGACTCTCATTACATTACACATCGTTTGCGCCTATTGAATTTTTCTTTCTTCCTTTTAAAAACATTTTAAAATTGAAGTATAGTTCATTTACGTTGTTAGTTTCAATTGTAAGCAAAGTGATTCAACTATATACGTGTGTGTATATATGTTAATATATACATACATATATATCCTTTTCGGTCTCACTTCTGTTATAGGTTATTATAACAGAAGATAATATACTTAACATATAAGATAATGAGTTTAGTTCCCTGTCCTATTTTTTACCTATTTTATATACAGTGGTGTGTATATGTTAATCACAAATTCCTAAGTCATCCCTCCCCTATTCCCCCTTTGGTAATCATGTTTGTTTTCTCGGTCTGTGGATCTATTTCTGTTTTGTACACAAGTTCATTTGTATCATTTTTTTTAAGATTTCACATATAAGTGATATCATATGACATTTGTCTCTTCGACCTGTTGAATTTAACATGGTGACTGACAAAGTGTAGAGGAATAAAAGGACTCCCAAGCCACTTGTTTCATTTATTCAGTCAAACAACATTTACTGGTCACCTTCTTTCCAAGCAGGGTACTGAGCCCTGTCAAGGCCATCTGAAGGCTTTCAGACCCAGCACCCCAATGCCACCGTCACAAGCACCATCCTCACCATGACATCACCTTTAGCAGCAGCACCGCCAGCATCGTCATTAACACCACCAGCATCCCAAGCCGATGCCACCCCACGTCTATCCCCTTCTGGCACCATCCCCAGCACTATTCTCTTCTGGAGCTCTAGGCCTTATTCAGACACTGACACTTTATTTTCACCCCAACCCTGTAAGGCAGATAACACGGACCCCATTTTGATGGAGATGGAGACTGAGCGCACTGACATTACTTGCGTGAGTCCCATGCTAATGAAGACTTGTGTGAGTCCCATGCTAATGAAGACTTGCGTGAGTCCCATGCTGATGAAGGGAGGGCGCGCCTGCTAAGTCGCCTCAGTCGTGTCTGACTCTTTGTGACACCATGGACTGTAGCCCACCAGGTTCCTCTGTCCGTGGGATCCTCCAGGGAAGAATCCTGCAGAGGGTTGTCTCATACTCCTCCAAGGGATCTTCCTGACCTAGGGATCGAACCCACATCTCTTATGTCTCCTGGACTGCCAGGGGCTCCTTTATCACTAGCGCTGTATCAGTTCTCCACCTCCCACATACTCAGTTTGCTGGGGGATGCAACAGGAAGCACCCTACAATAACACAGTGGCGATTCACTATGTTNTCCTGACCTAGGGATCGAACCCACATCTCTTATGTCTCCTGGACTGCCAGGGGCTCCTTTATCACTAGCGCTGTATCAGTTCTCCACCTCCCACATACTCAGTTTGCTGGGGGATGCAACAGGAAGCACCCTACAATAACACAGTGGCGATTCACTATGTTTTTATCAGTGCTTATCTATCCGGAAGCATCTTTATATTTGTTAAGTTATTTAAGCTTATAGCAAGGGTGTATTATCATGGTGTGGTGGCTCAGTGGTAAAGAATCCGCCTGCCAATTCAGGAGATGCCAGAGATGCAGGATTAATCCCTGGGTCTGGAAGATCCCTGGAGGAGGAAATGGTAACGCAGTCCAGTGTTCTTGCCTGGAGAATCCCATGGACAGAGGAGCCTGGCGGGCTACAGTCCATGGAGTCACAAAGAGTCAGACAGGACTAAACACACACATACAACACACACACACACACATGATCACAGTCAGATTAAGATCCCTGGAGGAGGAAATGGTAACGCAGTCCAGTGTTCTTGCCTGGAGAATCCCATGGACAGAGGAGCCTGGCGGGCTACAGTCCATGGAGTCACAAAGAGTCAGACAGGACTAAACACACACATACAACACACACACACACACATGATCACAGTCAGATTTAAAACATGCTTTATTGGATATCTCAGTCCCAAAGTCAATGTGCAATAAATTAAGCATCTGATAGCACATTTCCAAAAATCAATCAAATGTGATGTAGGTTTTTTCCAGGGCCTTGGGTCAATTCTGATTTCGGTGTTGACCATCTGGTGATGTCCATGTGTAGAGTCTTCTCTTGTGTTGCTGGAAGAGGGTGTTTGCTATGACCAGTGCATTTTCTTGGCAAAACTCTATTAGTTTTTGCCCTGCTTCATTCCACATTCCAAGGCCAAATTTGCCTGTTACTCCAGGTGTTTCTTGACTTCCTACTTTAGCATTCCAGTCCCCTATAATGAAAAGGACATCTTTTTTGGGTGTTAGTTCTACAAGGTCTTGTAGGTCTTCATAAAACCGTTCAACTTCAGTTTCTTCAGCATTGCTGGTTGGGGCATAGACTTGGATAACTGTGATATTGAATGGTTTGCCTTGGAAACGAACAGAGATCATTCTGTCGTTTTTGAGATTGCATCCAAGTACTGCATTTCGGACTCTTTTGTTGACCATGATGGCTACTCCATTTCTTCTGAGGGATTCCTGTCCGCAGTAGTAGATATAATGGTCATCTGAGTTAAATTCACCCATTCCAGTCCATTTTAGTTCGCTGATTCCTAGAATGTCNCAAGGTCTTGTAGGTCTTCATAAAACCGTTCAACTTCAGCTTCTTCAGCATTACTGGTTGGGGCATAGACTTGGATAACTGTGATATTGAATGGTTTGCCTTGGAAACGAAGAGAGATCATTCTGTCGTTTTTGAGATTGCATCCAAGTACTGCATTTCGGACTCTTTTGTTGACCATGATGGCTACTCCATTTCTTCTTAGGGATTCCTGCCCGCAGTAGTAGATATAATGGTCATCTGAGTTAAATTCACCCATTGGGATTAGTGCCCTTATAAAAGGAATTCCAGAGACCTCTCTAGCCCTCTCTTTCCATCATGTAAGGCTACAAAAAGTTGGTAGTCTGCAGACTGGAAGAAAATCGTATAGGACCCAACCATACAGGCATGTAATCTTGGACTTACAGCCTCTAGAACTGTGTGAAATAAATTTACGTTATTTATAAGCGACCCAGTTTATGACAGTTTGTTACAGCAACCTGAACTAAGACTCAGAAGATGTAATAAAGAGAATCAGTCCATTTAAGCCTGAGTATATAGACCATGATGTCTCGTCTCTAGTATGGTACTAAAATAATCCTATAAATACATACACACACAAACACACACATTCCAGATTTTACACAACTCACTCACAGTCTTTTCATCCCAGAGCTCAATGACAGATAGAAGGAATTTGTGAATTTCTGGAATACACAGTACGCCTGATGAGAATAAAATCAGAAAAGTCGGGTGTTCTTCAGAGATCACTTTATTAAAAATTAAAAAATGAAACTCTCACATTCTAGCCAAATGTAAGCAAAGGTTCACAAGAAACACTTCTGTCTCTGGATAAAACCACAAAAGCTAAGAAAGAAGAAGCAGGAAGGCCACCAAGTTAATCCACTGCCCATCTAAGGAGGGATTGGATCTTGCAACTCTCTCATTTACTAAAGTCTAGTTTCATTTGCAGAGAAGGCAATGGCACCCTACTCCAGTACTCTTGCCTGGAAAATCCCATGGACGGAGAAGCCTGGTAGGCTGCACTCCATGGGGTCGCTGAGTCAACTGAGCGACTTCCCTTTCACTTTTCACTTTGATGCATTGGAGAAGGAAATGGCAACCCACTCCAGTGTGCTTGCCTGGAGAATCCCAGGGACGGCGGAGCCTGGGGGGCTGCCATCTATGGGTCGCACAGAGTCGGACATGACTGAAGTGACTTAGCAGCAGCAGCAGTTTCATTTGACCTCTCTTCAGCCCCCCAGCTCTCATAGCGCTTGGTTCAAAGACTACCTAATTAGGTACAACAAATAAGAATTTCCCTTCCAGAGCGTGACTGGTTTTTATTTTATATCATTTCATAATTCACTTTGATATTCCTTGTACTACTTCCATAAAATTTGCAGCTTTCAAATAATGGAAGGTAGTTAGCATTATCATATACATTCCATTTAACTAAATCATAGTTGGGCAGCTTTAACCTCTTTTAAAAAGAAATAGATTATCTTTGACCTTTTATCTTAACTATAATTAAGATATCATCTCCAGTGTTTTCCTCTAGCAAATCAATAAATAAAATATGATTTTATACAACAAATTCATTCATACTGAAAAATAAATAACAGTATTTTTCATCATTCTTTTGCAGTCAAACAGAAAGACTCCTGGCTGTGTGACCTTTAGAAAAACATTTAACCTTTCTATGATTTGGCTTTCTAATCTGTAGTAGGGCAATAGTTCCTATTTTTAAGATTGTTTTGAGGACCAGTGAGATTATATGTCTCTCTTTCTACAACACAAGTAGTGTTATCTATAATATCTCTCAGGGATGAATAAAATTATTTGGATTTCCTTTTTAAAAAGAGTTAATATTTCATTAGTGCTTCATCACCTAAAAAACTTATAAAAAATTTTTGTCTGTTGAATTCCTTTTAGATTTTGAATTATGAGCAGCTACCAAGTTGCAGCTTCCCAAGATGCAGTGGACAGCACCATGATAGGAGGTATGCATAAATATACATGTATGCACACATGCACGACTATATATACATATACATACATTTGCATATATGTAAAAACACCAACAATGGAATGTGGTAAAGAAAGATATATTTATACTGAGGCAGATTTGGTTCAGTTCAGTTCAGTCATTCAGTCGTGTCTGACTCTTTGCAACCCCATGGACTGCAGTATGCCAGGCCTTCCTGTCCATCACCAACTCCCAGAGTTTACCCAAACTCATGTCCATTGAGTCAGTGATGCCATCCAACCATCTCATCCTCTGTTGTCCCCTTCTTCTCCCGCCTTCAATCTTTCCCAGCATCAGGGTCTTTTCAAATGAGTCAGTTCTTTGCATCAGGTGGCCAAAGTATTGGAGTTTCAGCTTCAATATCAGTCCTTCCAATGAACACTCAGGAATGATCTCTTTTAGGATGGACTGGTTGGATCTCCTTGCAGTCCAAGGGACTCTCAAGAGTCTTCTCCAACACCACAGTTCAAAAGCACTCAGATTTCTTTATAGTCCAACTCTCAGATCCATACATGACTACTGGAAAAGCCATAGTCTTGACTAGATGAATCTTTGTTGGCAATGTCTCTGCTTTTTAATATGCTGTCTAGGTTGTTCATAACTTTCCTTCCAAGGAGTAAGTGTCTTTTAATTTCATGGCTGCAGTCACCATCTTCAGTGACTTTGGAGCCCAAAAAATAAAGTCTGCCACTGTTTCCCCATCTATTTGCCCCATCTACAAAGTGATGGGACTGGATGCCATGATCTTCATTTTCTGAATGTTGAGTTTTAAGCCAACTTTTTCACTCTCCTCTTTCACTTTCATCAAGAGGCCCTTTAGTTCTTCTTTGCTTTCTGCCATAAGGGTGGTGTCATCTGCATATCTGAAATTATTGATATTTCTCCCAGCAGTCTGGATTCCAGTTTGTGCTTCCTCNCTTGCCATCTCTTGTTTGACCACTTCCAATTTGCCTTGATTCATGGACCTGACATTCCAGGTTCCTATGCAATATTGTTCTTTACAGCATCGGATCTTGCTTCTATCACCAGTCACATGCACAACTGGGTATTGTTTTTGCTTTGGCTCCATCCCTTCATTCTTTCTGGAGTTATTTCTCCACTGATCTCCAGTAGCATATTGGGCACCTAACGACCTGGGGAGATTCTCTTTTGGTATCCTATCATTTTGCCTTTTCATACTGTTCATGGGGTTCTCAAGGCAAGAATACTGAAGTGGCTTGCCATTCCCTTCTCCAGTGGACCACGTTCTGTCAGACCTCTCCACCATGACCCGCCCACCTTGGGTTGCCCTGCAGGCATGGCTTGGTTTCATTGAGTTAGACAAGGCTGTGGTCCTAGTGTGATTAGATTGACTAGTTTTCTGTGAGTATGGTTTCAGTGTGTCTGCCTTCTGATGCCCTCTTGCAACACCTACCATCTTACTTGGGTTTCTCTTACCTTGGGCGTGGGTTGTCTCTTCACGGCTGCTCCAGCAAAGCACAGCTGCTGCTCCTTACCTCGGACGAGTGTATGTGGTATGATGGTATCGTAATTTAAGTCAACACTTCTCCCTATTAGGAAATATTCGGGCTGTTTCCAGTTTTCTACTAATAAGAAAATATTTTGATGCAGATAAATTTCTTTGATATGTATCTTTATGCATTTCTGTCAAGTAAAGCCCAGGGTGTGCACATTTAAAGTTTTACAGATAGTTCTATAGTACTTTATTTTTTATTTTGCTTTAATACTCTATAGTCTTATCAGCACTTATTTACTGCTGAGATACTTAATAAACTTGTTGCAGTTAAAGCCCTGTGCTAGATCTATGCTTTTCCACTAAACCATCTCAAGTTGATTACATTCACATTTTTGTTATTTGGAAAAGAAAAACTTCTGCCTCCAGGTTAGCATTACTGATTATAGTCACTCAATTAGATTTCACTTCTATGAAGTTAGTTAGAACCAAAATGACATTTAGGGGAATTGACTGACTCAGATATTCTCCTTCTCCCGGAATCAAACCAAAACTTCTAATAAATCATGAATGTATTTCTAGAAGGAGCCTGGAGAGTCCATTAAAGCTCATAGACATCTAAGAAGTTGCTCAGTGGCTACTTGATTGTTAGGAGCTGAAATTGTAAAGATGATTAATACTTGAGCTTAGGGAAATACCGGAAATTCTGAACATTTGGTAAATGTATGAGACGTAAGTATCATTACCAAAAGTCTCTCTGCTAATTGTCTCCTGTGCAGTTTGTTTGTTTAGTAAGAGAACTAATCAGAGAAAAAAAAAGAAACAAACCAACAAAAGCTGGTTTATAAAATACAAAATACGCAAAAATATACAGGGAAAGACATTGTTCTGCCTCTCTGTTCACATTGCAAGCACATTTTAATTGATGATGCTGGCTGCAATTTGGCAAACTAACCATTCTCATATTCCCCTATAGGACAACTCCACTGTATACATACATGTCTCCTCAAAAATATGCTTTAATTCAGTAATTCTGTTCCTGGGAATATTTAATAGTAAACAATTGAAAACAGTTTAATCAAGAAGTGGAATAAAAGTTAAACTTTGAAAACTCATAGATTGTTGAGCTAGTTGAAATCATGTATATAGAGAATATTTCAAGTATTTAAAAGACATTAATAAGTAGGAGAAACAGCCTTCAAAATTATGGTGATAGTTCTGAGAACACTTCTTGTGAGACATGAGATCCTCCGTAGCCAAGTTAGCTTGAGAAATGCTCTAATCAGAATTAAATAAGCTTATGCACTGCAGGACTTGCCAAGTTAGAGATCCATTGAATATAAGATGACTTATAGTATTACCTAAATTTCTGTGACATTGAAACTTATTCTAAGCACCACCTAGTATAGTTTTTTCCAGGATACTTGGGTTCCATAGAACATAATATAGGAAGTGCTAATATATGTTCTCTCATTTTTTGTTTTTAAAAAAGTAATGTATCTGTATTATGTGTAGTTACACATATAATTACATACATTTGTATACATGTGTGCATGAAAAACAGATAAAATAGATGAAAAGAGATATATCAGGGTTGTCAAGTTACTGTCGTCAGGTACAGTACAAATGTATCTAATATGTGCTTCTAGATATGCAGTGAGGGTTTTAACTGAATTTTTGCTAGTGATTGCATGCATAGGGAAATACCTCCTTAAAGGAATATTTAATTGAAGTTTACTATGTATTGAAATAAATGTTTTTACTGTGGAGATATACTGCTGAAATGATGAATGAAAATCCTCTTGTTCTTGGCGAAGAACGTGGTTCACTCCATTAAATTGGAGGTAAATGTTTTTAGACTAATGTAAATGATTTCTATTTAATTTTTAGTCAGAACTCTTTTTTTTCCCCCTCTACTTGCTTTTAGCTCTTGTCAAATAATTGTCATGAAGATGAAGTTTTACTTACTGTGATCCATTATCTGTGACTCACACTCCTTCCTATGACTTTTTTCCCCCAAGAGTCTCATGTTAAAAAAAATCCACATATATTGAAGAATTTAGTCAGTTTCTCATGGGATTATAGAATTTCTTACTGGGAAGATTTTTCTCTTAATATATAAAACCACTATTAAATGTTAAGATTTGGCTGCTGTGAATGGTAAACTTTACTGTTAGAGTATGTTTTCACACTCTTCATAGCTGTTTTTTCCAATTTTTTTTTTTTTTTCACTTCCCTGTTTGTCATATAGCAACTCTATAGAAAGAAGCCTGGTTTGGCCATCACGTTTGCAAAGCTGCCTCAAAATCTAGACAAAAACCGATATAAAGATGTACTGCCTTGTGAGTATCTGGCATGAATGCCTCCTCCCCCCACACACACTGAGATAATGTTTCCCTTTTTAAAACAGATTGTCTGGTATTCTGGAACAACTCTCAGTGTGTCTGTAAACACCACCGTCTTTATTGCAGCCATTTCAAACTCAGAACAGTTGGGGAATAGTGTTTATGCTAATGAGGCGAGGGCTGCAGATGGGCTGGGAACTGAACCCTTGTTTACTTGGGGTGGTAAAAATAACACTCCGAATAATCAGTAAATTTCTTTCTCCTCCACAGATGACACCACCCGGGTATTGTTGCAGGGAAACGAAGATTACATTAATGCGAGTTATGTGAATGTAAGTTAGAATTCCGGATCATGAGAAAAGGCACATTAATCGTTGTAACAAGCATGACAGTGACATGCGTGGTGCTTTGCAGTCGGCGAACTGCTTTCCTATTCACTGTCTTGTCTCAGCACCACAGCAGCCGCTGAGGGAAGGCAGGATAGTCTCATTATACAGAGGATGACACTAAGGTTCAGAAATTTAATCATCTGAAAAATCGTAAAGCTAACAGAAGATGAGACCAAAACTCAGCCTGCTGTCCTCAACTGCCGACCTATAGATGTTTTGTTTGGCCATTGGTACATTTGTAACTTTCTGTATTTTTCCCCTCCCCCATCTGATTACTATACATCCTGCCTAAAAATAAAACTACCATAGCCCAAAATCAAAAGGCCAAAAATTTCAACTTGTCTTGGGGAAAGTATTCATTTCACTCTGAAAATGCATCTTGGGCAACTTAGCCTCTCTGAACCTCAGCCTCTTCATCTAAACCAGGGCTCAGCACACTATTTCCGTAGAGGGCTAGACCATAAATATTTTGGTCTCTGCAAACCAAGAGACAAAATTGAGGATATTAATTAGGTACCTATATATGCCATTTCAAATGGAACCATACAAAAATATCAAAAAATACTGTTAGCTCGCAGTGCAGCATTTAAGTTTGGCCCTCAGCTCACTGTTTATCTGATCTAAATAAACAGAGGACTTCTCAGGTTCTCAGATTATAGCATGATGTCAGTAACTACCAGCAAGAATGGGTCTGATCAGTGATTCTACTCATTCCAAAGCATCTGTGAGATTCATTGACCCTCACTTTCAGCATTTCTGGTGTCCTGTGATTAGAACACTGAAATGGTGGGGGCGGTAAGACCATGCACTCAGGGGTGGGGAGTGGCTAAGACCAGGGCTGAGAAAGCCATGAACCAAGCACCAACCAAGCCATGAATGAGGCACCTCCATCTACTATCCCCACCTAAGAATGAGTGAATCACTGTGCTGCTCCAAAGCTCAGCCAGTCCTGAGTGTTCTTTTACAGAAAACACTTAGTTTAGGGACTTTGCTGGTGGTTTAGTGGTTGAGAGTCTGGCTTCCGATACAGGGGATGTGGGTTCAACCCCTGGTCGGGAAAGCAGGATCCCACATGCCAGCTAATAAGCCCACACACTCTAGATCCTGCATGCCACAACCAAGACCGGACACAGCCCAAATAAATAATTAAAAATAAAAAAAGAGAAAAGACTTAGTTTAGAAGTAAAAGCAGAGCAGGGTAGGAGAGGGATGACAGTGGCACTTACTTTAACATTTATCAGTTTGGACAATAACTGTTGTGAGGTGGTGTTCAGGAACTTGACTCTGATAATCATTTCACAGTGTATACGTATATCAAACCATCATGTTGCATACCTTAAATATATACCTTTTTTATTTGTCATTTATACCTCAGTGAAGCTGGGGAGAAAAATTGATCAGCTGAGTGACACAGACATTGGCAGCCATGCAGAAAGCAAAGTTTAACAGTAGTTGATGGCATAAGCCTGTGTGGTTTATGCTTCAAAGAAAATATTTTGATAGAAAACCCTGCATAGAAACAGTTGTGGGCATAAGGATTGGCATGAGTTGCTGAAAATGCAGATTCCCGATATTGATTATATTTAGGATACAGCAGAGAAGGTCATTTAAACTCTTTTTCATCTTGTAGGTCCACTTCTGATTATCACCTATTGAATTTCACATAGTTTTATCCTGAGTAGCTAGCATTATTGTCAAACACCTTTGAAGCATTTTCTAAAGTAGCTTTTCCTTTGATTATTCTTATTGGCCAAAACTTGGTAGAACTGTTCTTCTGGTGTGCTGACAATCAGCAGCTAGAAGTGTGTGAGCTGCAGTTCCTGTCCACCTTGTGGCAGTAACAGATTCTAATGCCTGAACCATCTCCTGCCAGATGGAAATTCCTGCTGCTCACCTTGTGAACAAGTACATTGCCGCTCAGGGACCCCTGCCACATACCTGTGCACAGTTCTGGCAAGTGGTCTGGGACCAGAAGTTATCACTCATCGTCATGTTGACGACTCTCACCGAGCGAGGCCGGGTAAGTAGCTTGACTTCCAGACAGGCGCGCGTCACTCTGTGCTCTGCTGGAACGCGAACTTCAGAGCTGGAAAAGCCCTGCTGAAATGTCGCCCAGTCCAGCCCCCGTTGTGACCCATGAAGCTGTACACAGCTCCTGACGGACAGCTCCAGGGGAAACCAGCCCTCCTCCTTCCCACTTGCTGGCCTTTCCGAGCTAAGCAGTGACCAGACAGCCCCTTCCATTCCTGCCTTGGATCTGTTACAGCAAGCTGGAAGGCACTTCCCCTTGCCTCACCTGCCTCAGAACTCCTGTGTTAGCTGTGATCTCACCCACCTAGGACACATGCTGATCCTCAGAAGAGCAGTGTTTAAGGGCCAGGTTCACAATGGAATACAAAGTAGGGGAAATTACCTCTGTCAGTTTCTGCTTGTGTTACAGCAAAACCTGATGCAAAAAAAAAAAAAAGCTAAGAAAGGCTTAATTAGGAGAGCGATGGCAGCATGCTGTGTTCAGCCTGACGTGTGTTTCATAGGAACAGATCGCTGATCACGTAACTGAAGTCAGTGTGCAGGGAGTGCCGTGTAGCATGAATTCTCTAACTTCTGTCTGCATCTAGATATCTTCATGATGAAATGTTCATCCAGAAACACATTCAAAAATCAAATATAAATTAATATGTAAGGGATCTATGTGCCACTTCCTCCCAGGCCTGTCCTCAGTATATAGTTCAGAATGCCAGATGGACCTGTGCCAGAAGTCAGAGTATAGAATCGGAATGGATCGTACGTTTGAGGAGATCAGTCTACACTCTCACCCCAAAGAGCAAAATCAGGGTTCCTGCTAATTCTGGAGAGCCTTGTGGGTTCACCTAGGGTGTCCCAGGCAGATCGCTCCCCACCTTGGCTAAAACACTTCCAAGGTCCATCCGTGGGTTATTCAGCTCTGATTAAAAAAAAAAAAATCCCTCTTCATAATGAACTGAAATGCACAGCACTTTGAACCCCACCCCACCAGCTTCTTCTGCGTGGAAGGCACAGTAATAAGTGCCCTTCTCTTCAATGCAGTGCTCTTTCAGATATCTGAAGATAATCTTGGACCACCATTAAGTGGGTGGTCAGCAGGAATTGTCTGGTCTTTGTCTCAGTCATGCTGTGGAGTCAGTCTCCCCATTTTGTACTCATGCGCTTGACTGCTGAGACCCACACTGTGGCACATCGGCGGGGCTCTGGAGCCAGACTCTGTGGGTTCAGAACAGGTTCTTCTGGAGCAAGCTATAAATACTTAACCTGTCTGACCCTCAGCTTCCCTCCGTGAGCTGCAGATAGCGGTGCCGCCTCAGAGGGACTGAGACAGTATATATGGAAAGCTTGGAGAGCTGCCTGTCACAGTGTCTGGCAAACATTAGCCCTGTGTGTGTGTCCGTCACTATCATCCCTGGGAGGATTTGCCATCAGATCTGGCCTTTTGTGTGGCTCACACTGCTTGGCCTTCCCATCTGTCATTGTTCACCTTGGCCCTCACTCTTGGCTTCTTGTCACTCATAGTGTTGATCAGAATCTCTCCACATAAAATCACTGTTTAAAAATATAAAGGCCCTCAAGAGACAATCAGAAGCTCCTTCGAGAATGCTGTGAGTCAGAGGCGTTGCAGACACTCGTTGGGGAGCAGTTGCTGACTCCCCCAGCTCTGCTTCCAGCCCTGGCCGTCTCTGCATCTGGTTTACCTAGTTACTGTGAGAACTCTCAGAGGCTTTGCTGAAATCACAAGGCAACAGGTTTATGGCATCCCTTTGTCTGGGAGTCTTGTTTTTTGCCTGTTTTTAATTTTTGTTGATATTCTGTTCCTGTGTGCCTGTGTGTGATTTTCTGATCTTGTTTCGGAAAGGCAGTGAAGTTGCTGGGACCTTTTTTGAACTCCAGGAATGCCAGCTGGCTCACAGTCCTATCTGCCCTCTCTGTGTTCCTGGATCACCTGCCTTGTTCTCTGGTGTCCTGAGTAAGAGGGCAGATGCCAGGGCCATGCTTCCTGAGTTCATATTCCTGCTCTGTCACTCCCTACCTGTGTGGTTTCGGAAACTGGCAGAACCTCTGCGTAAAATGGAATGCTAATGACACCTGTTGTGTATTTGTGAGGCTTCCCAGGTGGCGCTAGTGGTAAAGAAGCTGCCTGCCATTGCAGGAGGCATGAGACACAGGTTCGATCCCTGAATTGGGAAGATTCCCTGGAGGAGGGCATGGCAACTCACTCCAGTATTCTTGCCTGGAGAAGTCCATGGACAGAAGAGTCTGGTGGGGTACAGTCCGTGGGGTTGCAAAGAATCATACAGGACTGAAGCATTTGAGCATGCATGCACACATTATGCATTTGTGAGGCAATCGAATGAGTTAATACAGTCAGCCTTCTTGGAAAAATGCTTCAGTTCAGTTCAGTTCAGTCGCTCAGTCGTGTCCGACTCTTTGCGATCCCATGAATCGCAGCACGCCAGGCTTCCCTGTCCATCATCAACTCCCGGAGTAAAAGTACTTGGCACATGATAAATATCATACAGATGTTGACTAACAGTAACACTAATTTGGGTACCACCTTAATTGTTGCTGGGACTAAATATATTTTACTGCAGTATTATTTATTATTTTTCTTCAAATTGTCTCACCTTTCCTTGCTTTAAAAAATTTGCTTTGAAAGATATGTCTTAAATGGAAGCCCAATATCATTTGCCATAAAAGGGGGGTAAAAATGCAAAAGCCACAAGACAATATTATTAAAGTCTAAATAAATACTCTTGCCTTCCAGGCTCTTAACCCGAGGCCTGCTTGCCCACACCCTTGCTTGCTCTTTCCTAAAAAGAGAATTAAAGTACTAAGGAGATAATGTTAAAGCTATCCTAGGTCCAAATTGAGACACTCTTCATGGCACACGTGGCAAAAAACAGTTTCCCACCATGTGGGTCTGTGCAGTTTAACACTCCTAGTGAAGTGTGAAGTGAAGTCACTCAGTTGTGTCTGACTCTTTGCAACCCCACGGACTGTAGCCCACCAGGATCCTCCATCCATGGGATTTTCCAGGCGAGAGTACTGGAGTGGGTTGCCATTGCCTTCTCTAGGGGATCTTCACTACCCAGTGATCGAACCTGGGTCTCCCAGATTGTAGGCAGACGCTTTACCGTCTGAGCCACCAGGGAAATTCATTTAATACTCCTAACCTCCTACCAAATCCCACACTCTGCAGGCCTTGATCTGGGCCATTCTGGCATTTTACAGATACAAGACATCATGGTTATGGCCATGCTGTCGCCAGAATCTCCGCATATGAAACTGTGATGTGTTTACGTGTCTGTTCAGTGACTCCGGCAGTGGGGGGAGGGGTGCTGAATGCTCCAGATTTTCTCAGAAACTGCCTGTGGAGGTGCCACTGCCCGAGCTCAGGAGGTCTTCAGCGATGCTGCCCTTCTTCAGAGCCAACACCTGAACCCACAGGGCAGCCGGGTGCTTTCTCCTCACCTGTGTCGGGCCGCCCTTGCCCTTCTCAGTTGTCTCGGCCCGTCCCAGCTGCAAGGCCATTGTTCTCCATGGAGTCAGGGGAGCCCCAGCAGGCGTGGTTGGTGACAATGATCTGCCCTGATGCAGCCCCTTCTTCGCTTCCTTCTGCCCACACCAGCATGGGAGAAAAGGCCCTTTCTTTCATCCAGGAGGCCTCACTTCCTCCAGCTGCTCTCGAGAGTCCTGCCCCTCCTGCTCTGTCCTAATTGGAGTCCGCTCTGAACCTGAGCTCCTCCGAGGCCTCCTTGTGACCCAGGGTGGTGGGGTTGGGGGGAGGGTGTTTGTTTCCCAGCCCTTTCTTCCTAATCGAACCCCTTCCGGCTGGTTCCTTCAGGTTCCTGCGTTAGAGATCTCCATCTCCCATGAGTCAGAGCGTTCCATTTGCCATCTCTGGCCCCAGGAACTGACTTCTGTTGTTTGTGGGTGGCTGGAAGCCTGTTCTTCTCAAATCCAGGCTACTTCATGTTTCCTGCCTCTCCTGTTACAGACTCTCAGCTGACCTGAGCCTGTTGTCCCGAGGTCCCTTATCTGGTTGCCACCACTGTCCCTGAGTTCCTCCTGATTAGGAGCTAGTCCTCCAGGCCAGCAGCTCTGTCCCCTGCTTTCCTGAGAGATGAGGTTCTCAGCGTGTCCTGTTTGCTTTTTCCCCTGTTCTGCGTTTAGCTGAGTGGCCTCCCCGTGGGCCCGTGGCTGGTGGGATCTTCCTCTCTGTTCTGTACTGCTCTCACGTCAAGTGCACGGAGCCTCCCCCAGAGGCTGGGGTCTGGGAGGCACTCCCACCATAGGCTCGCTTTCGTTGCCCTCTCTTTTTATTCCCACCCAAAACGTTTTCCATTGTGTTCTCTCTTCAGGTCCATTGTTTCCTCCAAGAGGAAACAGAGCTATAGAGAATAGTCTTTCCATTGAAACAGACATCTACATATGGCCCACTTCCTATCTGTAGGACAGGACACAAGCAGATTCAGTCTCTGAGCCTCAGTTTACTCTTATGCAAAACAGAGGCAGTGACATTATCTACCTCATATGGTAGATAATGGTTGTTTTGAGGCCCAGATAACATGTCCATAAAAAGCACCATTTAGTGCTTAGCATATACCAATCAAAAGAAAATAGGTATTAGAGACTTCCCTGGTGGTCAGTGGTTAGGAATCCATGCTTCCTACTGCAGAAGGCATGCATTCGATCCCTGGTCAAGGAACTAAGATCCCACAAGCCTCAAGGCACAGCCAAAAAAAAAAAAAAAAGTCATTAGCATCATCCCTTCCCATAGCAGCAGCATTCATAGGGAAACCGGGGTCAAAAAAGTGAAATATCTTGGCGAGGATGGCACAGTCAGTTAGTGGAACTTAATAACCAGGAGGGAAATTCAGAATTTCCACAGACTTCTTGCTCTTTCCGCTATACCCCAAATGGTTTGAGATCCAAATCAACCTAAAATCTAGATTTGATCGAGAAGTAGAGAGAGTCCGTTCTGGTCAGATTCACTGGGAGTCTCTAGAAATAGAGAGATTTGTGGTTCAGCCCTGAATGGGCTCATCACTTCAGACAGAAGCTTCCCATCAGCTGTCCTGTGGGCAGGACCCCAGGAAGCCTGCAGCAGACAGCCACACCCTTTGTGCAGAGGAGGAGGTGGGCACAGTCCTGGTGGGCATCCACTCTGCCTCGGGTTCTACAGACAGCCTTCCTTTGTGTCTGAGAGGAACTGGGAAGTGGTCACGAACCAAAACCCCCAGGTTTAACATTTACAAGTAAATTCTTAGCTCTACCATCCCAGCAGCATGCTTTAATTCCAAACATTCACTGTGATGTTTGAAAATAAAAATAGGAAAGCTCTTTCAAATTTTTGTGCGTCTGGGGGTTTATACCCCCTCTTCACTTTAAGTAAGCATAATTTTTACCCAAGTCGATGAAGCTGTAGGCTTGGAGAGAAAAAATTTTTTTGAATGAGTCAGAATTTGACTGATAGATCAATGATGGGATAGGCAGCTTGAGCTTGAACTTTGCTTTGAGGCCAGAGGCAGGAGTGAGACTGCTAGGGAAGAGGATGCAGGATTTAGGAAGTGAAAGTGAAAAGTCAGTCAGTTGTGTCCGACTCTTTGCGACCCCGTGGACTGTAGCCCGCCAAGCTGCGCTGTCCATAGAATTCTCCAGGCCAGAATACTGGAGTCTATAGCTGTTCCCTTCTCCAGGGGATCCTCCCAACCCAGGGATCGAACCTAGGTCTACCACATTGCAGGCAAATTCTTTACTGTGTTAGCGACCCGGGAAGTCTCTAATACCTAGCATGGGTAGCCTATCCCTTCGCCACTGGATCTTCCTGACCCAGGAATCGAACCAGGGTCTCCTGCATTGCAGGCAGATTGTTTACCAGCTGAGCTACCAGGCAGGCCCTAGAATTTGGAAGGGGGAAGAGGAGGCGGGAGAGGGGTGGGGGCAGGGGGCAGTCCACCTGTGGGGAGGCACAGCCGCCCTGGACGGGGCAGCTCGCCGAGTCCCGCTGAGCCCGCTTCCTCCTCTGCCGTCTGCTGAGCGCCGGCTCCGTGTGAGTCTGTAGCAACACCAGTGATGACGGCGGCCTCCCCCGCAGTGAGCCGGGCACTGCACACCGTCACCCCCAGCCTCTGTCCCCGTCTGGGAAACAGGCGCCGTCCTGTCTTCCAGCTGAAGAGTGCGGAAGTCAGAGAGGTTAAGTAGTAGCAGGTTTGGGTCACGGGCTCACAGAGGAGAGAATAATCCTAACGGAGCTCTGTCTGGCTCTCAGATGTGCACCCTTAGCGGCCGCGCCTCGAGGCCTTCCTCCTCAAGGGGGTCAGGAGCGGACGGTGAGGCAGGGATGAGGGCAAAGCGGGTGTTGAGAGCAGGGAAGGGGCAGGGGCCCCGCAGCGGGGGAGGGTGGGGAGCGGAGGTCGCTCCCGAGTCCAGGCCGCTCACGCCTGTCGGAGGCTCTCCTGCCCTTCCAGCAGCTGGACCCGGTGACGGGGAAAGCCAGTGCGCTCCTCCTGGAGCTGCAGCGGCGGGGAGAGCCGTGGCCTGGCGCCGGCCGGCTGACCGCCCCCTCCTGAGCGGCACGGCGCAGGCGCAGGGCGCGGCGGCCTCCCCGCGGCTCTTCCCCCGCTGCAGCTCTCGGAGCACCTAGTGCGAGTGGGAGAGCTGCAGCCCGCGCCCGGCCCGCCTGTCCGGTTAACCGCCCCCGCGGCCCAGCCTGACTCCCGCGCGGCGATTCCCTTGCAGACCAAATGTCACCAGTACTGGCCCGATCCCCCCGACGTCGTGGAACACGGCAGCTTTCACATCCGCTGTCAGTCAGAGGACTGCACCATCGCCTACGTGTTCCGGGAAATGCTGGTCACCAACACGGAGGTGAGCGGGCCCCCCCTCACCCGGGGGCTGTGGGGGGACCCGGGAAGGCGCGAGTTAAAGGCAGGGGCTCAACCAGCGTCCACCGTGGGCTGGGGAGGCCTCTACTCCTGGGTCAGTCTGGGTTTTCAGCCGGTGAGCATTTCAGTAGATGTGCAAGGTTGCCTGGAAAAGAGCCAGCGTCCGTGTTCACAGCAGCGTCTTCACAACAGCCTGCGGGGGAAACAGCCCAGGTGTCCACTGACAGAGAAGCAGGGAGACAGAACATGGTATATTCACACCGTGGACTCCTAGGCCCCCACAGAGAAGAAGCTTCTAACCCATGCTGCACGGCTGAACCTGGAAGACGTTGTAAGGAGCGGAAGAAGCCAGACGCAAGAGGACACATTCCATGTGGCCTCCTGGAGTAGTCAGTTCACAGAGACAGGAGTCGGATGGCGGTGGCCAGGGCTGCCAGGCTGTTGGACGAAGAGTTAGTGTTTAATGGGCACGGTGTTTCAGTTTGGGAAGCCGAAAAGTTTCTAGGAAGAGTGGGGAGGGTTGTACAACTTTGCCAATGTACTTAATGCCACTGAACTATACACTTAATAACGTTTAAAATGGTAGACTTCTTGTTATGTGTATTTTGCCCATTAAAAAAAGCCAGTGTGGGTGGCCTTGACAGCAAGAACCATGGGAGCCACCAGGAAGGGACAGCTGTGGGCAGAAGTGGTGCAGAGCCGTCGGGCAGGAGGTGCCCCCCGCAGAGCCCCAGAGACAGGGCCGGTCTGGGAGCATCCGGGAGGCAGGCGGGTGGGAGTGGGCAGGGCGCAGGGCCCGGAGACCCCCAGCGGGCAGAAGAGCATCCAGAGACAGGAGCTCGCTGGCTGGAGGCTGGGAAGGGGCCGGGCTGCTCCTGCCCACCAGTCCAGATAGCCTCAGCGAGGCTCCCCTGCCCCTTTGCAGACCGGGGAGGAACACACAGTGACCCATCTCCAGTACGTGGCCTGGCCAGACCACGGCGTCCCCGATGACTCCTCAGACTTTCTGGAATTTGTGAACTACGTGCGGTCCTTGAGAGTGGACGGTGAGCCTGTCCTGGTTCACTGCAGGTACTGTGGCTTGTTGACCTGGTTTTACCAATACTGAAACTCCTTGGGCAAGGCCTAGAGACAGTTGGCAGGCATCAAACCCACCTACATCCCACAAGACTCAATATATGCTTACAAGGCTCTGGTTGCTTTCTGTCTTCACTCTGTCCAAAGATTTGGACAGATTCTGACTGCACCCTAGAACTGGACAACAGAGTCCCTACCTCGTCTTTCCCTCTGTTCCTGTGGTAGATGTGCAGGGGATAGGGGTGGGGTTTGCACAGAAAGATAGATTTCTTCCCATTGGTTTTTTAAGCCTCTGGCTTGTTTGGGAGCATGCCTTGAGCTCAAAGTTCCATGTCCTTTGAAGGTCAGGGAGGAGAACTCCGTCTGAGTAAAAGTGGGAACTGATGAGGAGCTGAGCTGGGCTGTGCATAAATGCTGTCTGAGCAAATTCCGCCTCTGCTTCTCTTCCCCCAGTGCTGGGATAGGTCGAACCGGTGTGTTGGTCACCATGGAAACAGCCATATGCCTGATTGAGAGGAACCTACCAGTTTACCCACTGGATATTGTTCGGAAAATGCGAGACCAGCGCGCCATGATGGTGCAGACATCAGTGAGTAGAGATCTAATAATAAAAATACTANGGTCGAACCGGTGTGTTGGTCACCATGGAAACAGCCATATGCCTGATTGAGAGGAACCTACCAGTTTACCCACTGGATATTGTTCGGAAAATGCGAGACCAGCGCGCCATGATGGTGCAGACATCAGTGAGTAGAGATCTAATAATAAAAATACTAACAGTGGCCAGGCCTGTACAAAGGGCTTTGCAGGTCAAGAGACCAAGGCCCCAGGGGACTGAGGCACTCGCCTGTGGTCACAGAGCTTGTCAGGGGCTGAGCAGTTCAAGGCCCACCCCCTCTGGCCCCTGCGGCTTGCTGCCCTCCACTTCTGCCGCACAGTTTGTTTCCTGACAGCCGCTTGCTCCCTGCCGACCCGGGAGCAGCCCTGATTGCAGTCTGCATTGTCAAGCCACTGACCCATCATCACCTGTCTGTCAGAAGTAAGCAAGGTCACCTGAGGGCTTCACTCCTCCTACCTAGATGTTTCATAGGGCCCCACTCTCTCCCACTCTGGGCTGTCTTCCCCTTGGTACCCAGAGCTGCCAGTGTCCTTAAGAGGAAATGATCTGGGGACTTGTTTGGTGATCCAGTGGTTACGATTCTGCCTTCCAATGCAGGGGACACAAGTTCAATCCCTGGCTAGGAAATTAAGATCTAGGTGCCTCATGCTGCTGCTGCTAAGTCGCTTCAGTCGTGTCTGACTCTGTGCGACCCCATAGACAGCAGCCCACCAGCCTCCCCCGTCAGGCAAGAACACTGGAGTGGTTGCCATTTCCTTCTCCAGTGCATGAAAGTGAAAAGTGAAAGTGAAGTTGCTCAGTCGAGTCCGACTCTTAGCGACCCCATGGACTGCAGCCTACCAGGCTCCTCCATCCATGGGATTTTCCAGGCAAGAGTACTGGAGTAGGGTGCCATTGCCTTCTCCAAGGTGCCTCATGGTGCAGGCCAAAAAAAAGAGGAAATATTCTGGTTTCCCCTAGGTCTACAAAAGGGGCAGGGGGCTCTGGGGAAGTACACAATTCACTCTCCCCATGTACAGGGCCACCTTTGAATAGTCCTTTAACCTCTCTAAGCCTCAGTGTCCCCATCTGCAAAATAAAGACCACCCCTATTCATTCATTCATCCCTTCAACAGGTAGTGCACCATCAGGAGAGGCCTGAGCTTTTATCTAGTAGGACTGACCCAGTTGACTATGAATCTCAGCAGCAGTGGGAGAAGTCCAAGGGGAGCCTGAGAATTCAGGAAGAGTATCTGAAGCTGACTTGGAAAGGCAGGGCTTTCTAGAGCAAACGCCTCCAGAACACCCCACACACCCCCACACCTACCCACCCCACCCCTGATGGATGAGGAGGAGTTAGCAGAGAAGAGAGTAGGACTTGCACACAGCTCTGTATCCTCACAGGCTCATGGCCTACATTCGTAAGATTTCTCTCATGATTATGAGCTCTTGTTTTTATTTTATTTATCTTTTTATTATTCTTATTTTTAATTGGAGGATAATTGCTTTATAATATTGTGTGAGTTTCTGCTGTACAATAACATGAATCAGCTATAAGTATACAAATATCCCCTCCCTCCCACTTAGCCATCTATCCTGACCCCACTAGGTCATCATAGGAGCTCTTGTTTTAAATTCATGTGCACTCCTGGGTGGCCCTAGTGGTAAAGAACCCACCTGCCAATGCAGGAGATGCAAGAGACGCAGGTTCAGTCCCTAGGTCGAGAAGATCCCCTGGAGAAGGGCATGGCTACCCACTCCAGTATTCTTGCCTGGCGAATCCCTTCTATGAGAAGCCTTTTGGGCTAAAGTCCATGGGGTTGCAAGGAGTTGGATACGACTGAAGTGACTTGGTATGCACGCACCCAAAAAATCTGGTTAAGAAAAGAAAAAAGTTGTTAAGACTGTTCTCTGCCCTATTCTCTGCCCGGTTTTGTGGTATGGAAAAATTATCATTGTTAGTTAAAAAAAAATATTTCAAGTGTATCTTCTGGACACATTTTCCTAACTGGTGCAGCTCAGTCTGAGGCTTTCCTTCACCCTGAACACATCCCTCAAATAAGTCTCAGGTGTTTGTTAATGAAAAGAACCATATCCTGCAGAGTGACTTCCAGTGGCTGTCCTTTCAAAAAGACAAAGTCTAGACTCCTGACCCCAGTGCAGGGGTCCTGCACAGTGAGGTCCCAGCCCACCTCTGCAGCCTCCCTCCAGTCCCCCCACACCCAGGTGTTCCAGGCGAGGACCATGATCCCTGACCCTGCTCCTCTGAGCGAGCATCTGTCAGAGCCGCGTGCTGGTGCATCTGGAAGGGCCACCCTCCAGCGACCTTTGTCCCTTCCGGACTTCCCCAGACTGCTGGTCCCCCTCGGCCGAGTTGCCCAGCCCTCTCTGTTCACACAGAACAATGAACTCACACGTGTGTTCACTCCACTCTGCCCCTGGATGTAACCCAGGGCTGGGCCCAACTTGAGCTGGAGCTCAGGGTGTTTACGAGTGAGGTGAAAGAATAACTGTGTCTGGGGTGAGAGGCTGTGTTTGTGGAGCTGCTGGCCTGACAGGCTTTCCTTTCCTCCCCAGAGCCAGTACAAGTTTGTGTGTGAAGCAATTCTTCGCGTTTATGAAGAAGGCTTAGTCCAGATGCTGGATCCCAGTTAAGACTGCTGTGAAGACGTTCATTCCTCTTTCCCGGGGGCATCCTCCTTCTCTCTGGAAGCGGCAAGAGGAACCTGTAGGCTGTGGGAAAGGAGTGAGCACATTTGACCCAGGCACTTTAAATTTCTATTAAAAAAAAAGGTATCGTGTACATAAGAACTGTGTAGATAACGCATGCGGTTATAGCATCATGCAGGCCCGCGCTGCCTCTGGAGAGAACTAAGCAGGAGGGGAGCTCAGTTTGGGGCCTGTCCTAATGCCTTCCTCTGTCTTCATCTCCATATTCCTGTAAACCATCCTTGGGCAGTTGGGAGAGGGCACCAGCCCGTGCTGTGGGCCTCCAGAAGCGAGATGGTGTGGCTGTTCAGAGTTACTTTGATGCATTGTGTGTATACAGGTCTAGGACTAAGAGCTGAGCTTTCCGTGGGTCTGGGCGGAGCTGAAACAGTGTTCGCCAGCCTCGAGGATGCTCGGGGGACCCCATGAAAGTACCGAGTGGCAGAGGATGGGGTGTCAGGCAGAGGACGAGCAGTGCCTTTGTGCCCTTGCGCCCTCCCTTCCTTTGTCCAGTCTCCCTGCCACGTCTGACATTGGCATTTCTGAGAATCGTGTCCCCGTGCCCTGCCTCCTCCCTGCATTAGTGACCCTCCTCAGGTTCCCACCAGTGCCTGAACCGGACGAGCAGCGCAGGTTTCAGGTGAGTCTTCAGCTGAGACTCTGAGAAGGAGGACTCCCGGTGTCACCCGGTGTTAGCTTTCGGAGCAGGTGCCTCTTGTGTCTGCCTCCCTCCTCCTGCACACCCAGCGCCCAGGACTGGAATCATCCACTACTGAATCTAATACATGGATTGCTGCTACTTCGAGCTATTACACTTGAACCATGACGATTTTCCTGAGGGGAGATGGGATGTCATCTAAATATTCAGAGTCGTTGGCCCTTCTGAGGAAAGATCCAGACATTGAACCATGGGGACCCCAGCTTCGAGAGGGTTGCCTGTGGATGTGTGTGTGAGTGTTGTGTATGTGTGCGCGCGCCCACGGGTGAGTGTCTCTCAGGATTCCTAACTTGATTCGAATTACAGTTGAGTTTATATAAAGAATGAGTCTCTGTGTAGAAGAACAAATGTGTGCGTTCACACTTAGTTACAATGGTCTCCGTTTCATTTCAAAGGAGAGGATCAGACTATCTGAATATCAACACAATTTGATGTTAATTTATTCTAAGTACACCAAGATTTTGATTGTCCTAAAGAATTCTGCCTTTGTTAATACTGTGTTAATTTTTTTTTTTAACTTGTGCCAGGATTGTAGCAAATTATTATTTAAGGAAAATAAATTACATGAAAATTCAAGTGTGGTATTTTGAAATAGTGGTTTTATGTATCCAGAAGAAGCAGCTAACTAAGTATCCAATTTCTTGACGGGATTTATAGAAAAAGGATGGTTCCATGTTACAGCGCACTGAAATGAGGCCGTTTTGATGTTTAGCAAACTCCAGACCAATTGAGCGAAACCGTTTCCTGGTCAGAAAATGGGTAAAGACCTTTATGTAGGGGCTGGGTTTCTAAAGTTCTTTGCCTCCAGACATAGCATATTTACTGCATTCTTTCCATCTTTTCCCCACTGACATTTTACTCTTAAATGACAGGGGATGGGGGAGCTGTTGTACAGGGTCATAATTCACACTGGGCAACAGGAGATGACGAAGCCCCAACCTTGTCAGCATGGTGCCAAGCTAGCTGAGTGTAGCAGCAAGGCTTGGAGCTAAGGGCTGGGGGATCTAGTTTCTGATTCCACTCAACAGCTAGCCCTGGGCCTAGTCACCTGAAAGCTTTACCTCCATTTTCTCATCTGTAAAATAGGCGAACTAGATAATACTGAGGACTCTAGGTCAAATATGAGGATTGAATGAGATCGCGCTATTAAAGTTTTCATCAGCTGGAATCTGACTCTGCTCTGGATGCATTACTTGGAAAAATTAATTTATTAGTGACTAGCCCCCAAATCCATGAAACAGAAGTAGAATCACTGGGGTTTTTGTAAGAGGAAATCGCTTTTATTCTCAAGAGAACCAAGGGCACAAAGGAATATCGTACTTCTATTCAATCTGGACTCAGAAAATTCCATCAGCCAGGCACCAAAAAAGAGAGGCTGAAGTAAATTAACCCCATCAGGATATTGAGCAAATCATTGCCATTTGATAATAAAAGGCGTCACCACCCTGTGTATAAAAAGCTTGCAAATTTTAAATGAGTTTGGAGATTTGTGTGTGTGTGTGTTTTTAAAGAAACACATTGTTTAATATGGTTGCAGAAATGCTGCCATTATTTTACATCAGTTTCCCAAAAGTTTACCAAAGATTGCCACCAGCCTTTTTCCACAACTGTGCAGGCCAGTAGTTCAGACTCAGCAGATGTTACCAGGAACAAAATCCATGCAACCCTGGGGAAGAATAAGACAAGAGAATTATCAAAAGGAGTAAAATGTGCAAGTACATATTATAGATGCTACTGATCAAACTGGGGAGTTCAAGATTTTGGCTTCACCACCTTATACACTTACTCAATTGGACCTAAGAAGCCCTTACTAGCTGTAAGTGAAGAACTTCATCAAAATCAGGATAAATAGTTTGCCCAGGAAATTGGAGTATGCATGGAGAAGACATTTACATCCTGCATTCTGGCGCTCTCAGAAGATCTAATTAAGACATCAGTGTGCAGACATAAGATGGGAGGTCTCTCCTGGTGTCACTCCTTAGAACCTGCGCTTGACATTGTTTGACTTTCCAGAAGAAGAGATTCAACTCAGTTCAGTTGGGGCAGGAGGGTTAGAGAAGAAACTTGGGCTGGTCTTCAGTTCCTACCACAGTAATTTCATGTTTCACTTTGCTTTGAGACGAGCATAGAGGCTGTTGGCTGCAGTTGCTGGTTGATGTTTTTTTGTTTCTCATAGAAGTTATCATGGAACCAGAGGCATCGAAGAGGCAGTGTCAATGGGGAGAGGCAGTTAGAGGCAGGATGTGGGTCCAGACTAAGACAAGACACGTCACCCTTGGCCCTCACTTTCCTCATCAGTGAAAGGGAGGTTGGGCTGGACTACATGAGCCCTCAAGGCTACCATTCTGGGAGTCTGTGTTCCCGAGAATCAAGATTAATCCTAAGCCCAAGCCTCCAGTAAGCTACCAGAGAGAGATGTATCACGTTTCTAGAACTTGTCTCCAAGAGCTGGTCCCTCAGCGCTTGGCAGAGAGTCTGACCTTAGTCTGAGGAGCCAAGCAGGGGCAGGGGTTCTGAGAGTCGGGCTGTCCAGCACCTCTGATAACTCGTGTTCCATCTGGGACGACCAAGGGATTTGTGTTGAGTTGTGTCGTTTTGAAAAGTATCTTAATCGATCAGCAATATTTTATCTGTAAATTTGGAATGTTTTTCGTTCTGGCCTGTTCTTACAGTGACTCTGCTGAAATACAATTTGATCAATATAAAAACATTCAAGCTATGCAACACTGTTATTGTGTGTTGATACCTTTATTCTGATGTCTTGATTTTCTGGAGGTGTTTTCTCATTTTGTTTGCTTTGTTTTTTTAAAGTAAATGTTAACCCTCTTGGAGGAGATTGCTCTGTGCCCGTCTCTACCTTCCCTCTGGTCAGAAGCGTGACCACGGACAGCCTTGACCCGTGTGGCAGGTTCTAGATTAGAATCAAGTTCAGCTGTCATGACAACAGTAGTTTACACAAAGGAGGAATCTCTTTGCCCACTACCGTGCAGGACTGCCAGGTGGGTCCATGATCCCTAGGGTCCCAGGTTCCTTCTGACTTGTTGCTCGGCCCTCCCCAGTATGCAGCCATCTACACTGAGGTCCGTGATGGCGGCTCCAGCCACGTCCACATTCCAGCGGACAGAATGGAGGAGAGGGGAGGAGAAAAGCAAGACTTGTTCCTTAGCGTATGTCATGTGGATGTACATTTCACTGATCTGAACGTACAGGGGAATACCTACCACACAGAAGCCTGGGAAAGGTAGCTTTTATTCCCAGATGCTATGTGCCTAATTGAAATTCAGGAGTTCTGTTTCTGAGGAGCAAGGAAAGGAGGGGCTTGAGGGACATTTAGTGATCTCTGCCATAGCTCAGCCCTTTGGTGTCACCTTTCTTAGCTCATGTGGAGCCCATGCCTCCTCCCCCCTAAGGTAAATAACCTAAACCCCTTCCAGATATGGCATGGACCTAAAATGAAAGTCTTGTTTGAATGATTTGTGGTCTTCTCCGTCAGCTTTTGTGGTCTAATGACCTATAAACTCAAGTGATCTCCTCCCAATGCATCCCATAAGCAGGAGTGAAGTAGAAACAGGCAAACAGTCATTGAAAACTCAATGGACAGGAAACCCTACTGCGGGTGGTTATCCACTCCCACTGCAGGAATAGTGAAGATGCTTCTGGCAGGCCAGCAAGTCCTTTGGATAGCCACCTGCCATCTCAGTCCCACTCTCCAGGAGGGCCTGCTTGCCACTGATCCTCATGGCCATATCCCAGGTGGGACTGCAGAACTTTTGTAGCCCTCCTTACTTCTGGGGTAGTTTGCGGAGAACCAAGGGTTATAGTCTTTCTGCCAATAGAATTCCACCAAGTACCTGCAGCCAAAGATCTGGTAGCCCTCCTTACTTATGGGGTAGTTTGCAGAGAACCAAGGGTTATAGTCTTTCTGCCAATAGAATTCCACCAAGTAGCCCTCCTTACTTCTGGGGTAGTTTGCGGAGAACCAAGGGTTATAGTCTTTCTGCCAATAGAATTCCACCAAGTACCCGCAGCCAAAGATCTGGTCTAGCCCAGTGTTCTCTGTTCTTCCTGTGCCTCATCTCAACTTAAAGATAGCGACCTCAGGGCCTCCTGACCAAGTCGTTTGAGGGAGGAGGGTAACACCTGCAGTCTGATCTTTGGAGCTACTGGTTTGTGTTTTCTGGCAAAGAAGTCTTGACAGTGGCTGGCTGCCGCCAGTCTTGCTCCTGCTCAGGCTGCCACTTCAAGGCCACTGTTTTAATAGCTGCAGTGGCAAAAGACAGTTGGCATTGTCTGTGCCTCAAGACCTTAATCAGTTTTGAGCACAGGCTCCAGCCAGTGCCTCCCTTAGTAAAGCAGGGCTGTCTTCCATCTCTGCTGCAGTCTGGCTGGCTCTAGCCCTTGCTCGTCCCAATTTTATATGACTTTGTGAAAAGCAACAAGGAACAGCATTCACCCTTTGGCACTCTCCCACCATTTCCTCTATGGCCATATCCTCAGTCAGCATGTGGTCCATCCAATTTCATCAAATGTGTAACCATTATATAAAAGATAGTATCTATTCTTGCCATCCACTGTCCCCTAACTCCACTAAGCTAGTGCTATGTTTTAGCTGTTTGCTGCATCCTATCCAAAGTAGCAAAGTGAAGCAAAGTTGGAACAAAGGGGAAGTTTATTTCTCGCATAAACATAGGAGTCCAGAACTAGAACAGCGGCCCCACGGTCACTGGGACCTATGCTCCTCCAACCCTCAACATACACTCTCACCTCATAATCCAAAATGGCTCATCTAGCTCCAGCTGTCAGAGGAAAATAGAGACAGGGGGAAGAATGCCCTTTCCCTCTAAAGATAACTCCTGAACGTTCCATAGGCTACTCAGAATAACACACAGTTGGCCAGAACTTCATCATGTGGGTACACTTAGCTGCAAAGGGGTTAAGACATGTAGTCTTTACTGTGGATGGCACTCAGTCTGGCTAAAATTCAGGAGTTTTATTAGTGAAGAAGGGAAAATGATTATTAGAGAAAAAATACCAGCCTCTCCTGCAGATTCCTTGACTTCAGATCTAGTGAAGGGCTGGCTTATGAGGAGCTAATAGTCCTAAGACCCAGCATACAGCAACAAATGCAATTATGTCATTTAAGTAAAACTGACCCCCCCCCATCTTGAACAACACTGACAGCTCCTAACATGATCAGCACCCATACATTACATATGTGAATCATTTGGCTAAGAATAGACTGATCACAAACTTGACCTCTTTTCTAGAAACCCCAGATTGCCACCCATTCCCAAACCCCAAATTATACATGTCATTCTTCTTCTATGGCCACCCTGTATCCTTTGCTGGTTAGTCCCAAAGCCTCTGGATTCCTCTCGTGGTTGAGGAAGGCTCCAGAATTTCTCCTTAGGCTGCCGCAGGGCTTCCAACATCGTTGTCCAAAACAGGAAGAGCCAGAGAAGACGTGTTGGGATGCAGTGGCGGAGATCCGGGGCGGAGGGATAGTGGCAATGAAGGCAGTAGGCGGTCGTAATTTAGACATATTTAAGAGGAAGGAGTATGGCTTAATAACAGATGTACCAAGGGAGGAGCCAAGAAGGGGGCCAGTTTCAAAGCTGGGCAACTGGGTGGGTATGGATGCTGCAAACAAGAGCTAGGTGTGAAGAAGATAACAGATTGTTCTTTGGGTCTGAGATCTAACATTAGGGACATGTGTAACCAATCTGAGTCTCACACAGCTATGTCTGAACATGAAAGTTTATTCTTAAAATTGATGTAGACATTTCTGGGTCTTGAGCACTCTATAAACAGCCACAGTAAATGTCTTATATGCCATTCTTATTTGAATTTTAATCCATTCAAATGATTTCTGTAATAAAATCCAATTATTAAAGTATCCCGTTTTGGAGTGAATGTGCAGTTGTCTTTGCCTCCTTGGACTGAGATAACGAAATACCACTGACCAGGAGGCTTAAAAAGCAGACATTTATTTCTCATGGCTCTGGATCCTGAGAAGTCCAAGATCAAGGCACCAGCAGATTTATTATGGTAAGAGTTCTCTTGCTGGCTTGCAGACAGCCACCTTCCTGTGGTGTCCTCATGTGATGGAGGGGAAGCCCTGGTGCCCCTTCTTTTTATAAGGGCACTATTCCCATCACAGGGGCCCCTCATGACCTCATCTCAACCTAAATATCTTCTGAAGGCCCCATCTGCAAATACCATCACCTGGGGGTTAAGCTTCAACAAAGGAATTTGGAGGAGGACATAAGTCAGTCCATAGCAGCGAATTCTTATTTGATCATGTAATCAGAGGTTCAAGTTCTCTCTGAATTTCTTTCCCCACCCCTCCTCTGTCTGCCTGAACACTCAGAAACCTCACTCCCCTCGAGAGGCCCCACAGACAAGACAGGTCGAGGGCACAGCACACGGACTAAGAGAGGTCCCCAACCTCGGTCTGGATGTCAGCCTCTGCGGGTCGGTGTTCTCGGCACAGGTGTTATGCATGACTTTCTTTAGTGGTGGTTACCATTTCCCTGACCCCTCCAGTCCAAGGGAACAGCCCTCTTTCTCCGTCCTGGAAGGGTGGGGTAATGGAGTGGGGCAAGAGGTGGAGATACCCTCCTTCAGCTCCCATCAGTGGTACCCACCCCAGCATACTTCCAGAGGCATATATCCCACCCTCAGCCAGGTGTCTCCTGGGCAACTGCATATTTTTGGCATCTCTGTTCCTCCATCAGTGATGATACAAATCACATCCCCAGAGTTGTACCCAGTGACAGTTCCCATCATGCTTTCTCACATTGACTAGGGGAACCATTGGGTCATCTGTCCTGCCCTGGAGCCCCACAGAAAACCCTTCAGTGCTTGATGGATTCCTGGCCTAGGCTGAAACACCCTGCCCCACCCAGAACTCCATCCACTTCTCACTTGTATTTTGGGAAATGAGTCTACCGTTTTTGTTGTCTATCAGAACTGCTCATTGGCCACCTGGTGCCAAGCCTGAGATTCTGGTTGAACATTTTCTGAAAATAAGCCTCACGGCTCAGAGGCTTTAACTTGCAACTCATTATTTAATGCCAAAGTGAAAGTGAATGAAGTCGCTCAATCACGTCTGACTCTTTGTGACCCCATGAACTACCAGGTTCCTCCATCCAAGGGATTTTCCAGGCAAGAATACTGGAGTGGGTTGCCATTTCCTTCTCCAGGAGATCTTCCCAACCCAGGGATTGAACCCGGGTCTCCTGCATTGTAGGCAGACGCCTTACCGTCTGAACCACTAGGGAAACTTAGTGCCAAACAGACACTTATGAATACAGGGAGGAAATATCTCTGCCCTGGCCTCTTCCTGCTACATACAAACACACACACACACGCAGGAAGGGTGGTGAGTGATACTCTAAATAAAGTGGTGTGGCCAGTGTCAATGCGAAGATCAGATCTCAAAATTGGTACCTGTGGATGCCACTGCCAATGTCCCTAAGTATGGAATGTGGCAGAAACTACTGACACCACTGAAGCCCATCCCACTTTGGATACTGGATGGAGCCGACCCTGCAGCTGCCCCCCTCACAAAATGAGCCCTCACAGTCCCTGCAGCCTGTCCTCTCTGAGTCCTGGGGCAGGCGCTTCTCATTGGCAGAGTCTAGCTCATGAGCCCAGGCATAGCTGCAAGGGAGGCTGGAAAGCAAACGTGTGGCATTTTCAGGGTGTGTAATGGGAGATATGGGAGGTGATATCTGCCTGCTCTGGTAGAAGGGTTTCCAAATTTAGAAGCTGGGTAACCAAAGCCAGATGCCCACTATAATCCACTCCTTTTGCCACCTAATACCCAAACTCCTCAAACATAACAGTGCACCTGCCTGACATGAAATAACCATCCCTTGAAAGTGAAAGTGAAAGTGAAGTCACTCAGTCGTGTCCCACTCTTTGTGACCCCGTGGACTGTAGCCTACCAAGCTCCTCTGTCCATGGGATTCTCCAGGCAAGAATACTGGAGTGGGTTGCCATTTCCTTCTCCAGGGGATCTTCCCAACCCAGGGATCGAACCCGGGTTTCCCGCATTGGAGGCAGACGCTTTAACCTCTAAGCCACCAGGGAAGCCCTATAACTGAAAATCTGCTCACCCCTCCCACAAAGATGTAAAGCACAACAGACATCAGTTATAGCAACAGCAATTCCTTTTCTCCTGGGTATTGTTCTATCTCAGTTTCCTATACTCTGTGGTCTAAATTGTATATGACAGCTATCAGCATATCCTATAAAAGAGTACAAGAAAAAGAAAGATTAAATATTTTAAAATATACACAACATATCCAGGGGGGTTGGGGGAAATACAACAGAACTACCTGGTGACTCATTGGAAAAGACCCTGATGCTGGGAAAGATTGAGGACAGGAGGAGAAGGGGGGCGACAGGATGAGACGGTTGGATGGCATCACCGACTCAATGGACATGAGTTTGAGCAAGCTCCGGGAGAGGGGGATGGACAGGGAAGCCTGGCGTGCTGCAGTCCATGGGGTTGCAAAGAGTCAGACAAGACTCTGCAACTGGACAACAGCAACATCTTGGCGTGAAGATAGCTGCCTGGACTCTATCCAGAGTATGAGGTCAGAGTGACCTTCAAGGCTCCGGCCAGGAACTTAGCTCTTAGATTTCACTGACATCAGGTACACAGTTTGGGTTGCAGTGAGAGACCTACCTGGCAGAGGCAGAGGTGTGTAAATGAGAACAGGCTTGATAGTAATCAAGACCAGTAAGTCAAGTTTCTGAAGAAAAGTTATGCATGCTATTTGTAAACCAACCATAAAAAATCAGAAACCTGAAACAAAAGCAACTGGGAAATACCTAGAAAAATATGTTCTAAAAACATTTTTTAAAAGTTTTTGTCCTTCAGCAGTCCTTCATTTCTTGTATTACATCCAGATTGTCCTCAACAACAAAAAGCTTGTATGAATTCTATTTTTGCCTTGTGTAGGCATTGTCCAAAAGCTCAGAAAGAGGTGATCTCGTCCCCACAGACGCCACCATGTCCAAACGCCTGTATTTCTATATTTCACTACTTAAATAAATTGGTGAGCCTTCCCCCACAAATCCTTTTATCATCTTCTTTCTGCCTACAGAAAAACCCTCCTCTCTCTTCTTCATAATATCAAGAACTAAAAAACAGTTCATAACAGTTCATGACTTTCATAAAGGATGAAAAGTGGAAACCACCCAAATGTCCATCAGCTGTTGGCTGGATAAACAATTTGTGGTCTAGCCATGCAATGGAATATTATTTGGCTATAAAAAAAGAAAGAAGCTCTGATTCATGCTACAACATGGATGAACCTTGAAAACATGCTAAGTGAATGAAGCCAGACATAAAGGGTCACATACTGGGGCCTTCCCTGGTGGTCCAGCACTGAAGAACCTGTGCTCCCAAAGTAGGGGACCAGTGTTCAATAGCTACTCGGGGATGCTGCATGCCGTGGTGAAGATCTCGTGCTCGATAGCAAAGATCCCATGTGCTGCAACTAAGACTCGGTGCAGCCAAATAAATAATTCATTTGTTTAAAAGTCATATACTGTATGATTATATTTATGTATGTTATTCAGAAAAAGCAAATACATAGAGACAGAAAGTAAATCAGAAGTTGCCAGGGGCTGGGAGGAAGTGGAAGGGGCAGTGACTGCTAATGAGTATAGTTTCTTTGGGGAGATGATGAAAATGCACTGAAATTAGAGAGAGGTGATGGGGCTTCTTAGGTGGAGCTAATGGTAAAAGAAGCTGCCTGCCAATGCAAGGAGATGCAGGAGACACGGGTTTGATCCCTAAGTAAGGGAGATCCCCTGGAGGAGGGCATGGCAACCCACTCTAGTATTCTTGCCTGGAGAATCCCCATGGATGGACTAAGGAGCCCAGTGGGCTACAGTCCATTAGGTCCATGTAGTGTCTGACTCTCACAATGGTTGTACAATGTTGTGAATAAATGAAAAAATATGGAAGTGTCCACTTTGAAATGATGAATTTTATCTTATGTGAATTTCATCCTATTTCTTTAACTGTTAAAAAAGAAACCAACTAAACTGAAAAACAGTGTCACAGCTCCCAGGCAGGAGAGCCAAAGCTGTTCTGAGGAGTAGGTGGCTGCAGATGTCAAAACCATAAAACCATCTGCAGACCCACCAACCCAGTAACTTCACTTCTGGGAATCTGACCTAAGGGAATAATTTAAGGGTCTTGTCTTATGTTATCAAGACAGTTTTAAAATATGTTCTTGCTTTGAGATATTTTTATAATAGTGAAAATTTGGAAGCAATCTCAGGGCGCATCAGTCTGAGTCTGTTTCAATAGAGTTTGGTGCATTTTTGTTACGGGATACTGAGCGTCTCTGGAAGTCACAGTAGATAGCATACACAGAAAGAATCCGGGATGTTTTGATAAGGGACACAGGATACAGAAGAGTATTACTGTGTGATTGTAGCTTTAGATACAGTCAGTATAGTGTGGTAGCCAATATAGATTTGAGAGCAAAACCGCCTAGATTCAAATCCCAAGTCCTCACCATTTGCCAGTTTTAAGTCCTTGGGTTAGATAGCTAACCACTCTGAGCCTGTGTTCTCTAACCTTTCCATGCATTTCTAAGCTTCAGTTTCCTCACCTGTTTTACTGGAAGTAATAATACCTATGTCAAAGGGTTGTGGTGAAGAGTGAGTTATTATGCAGAAAATTAAACCATCTGTGACACACAATGAATAGGTAGATGACAGGTAGGTGACGGATCAAAGAGATAGATACAAGATCAAAGAGATAAAAATAGATCAAAGCTAAATAGATACACAGATGATAGTCAAAAGTGAGGGAGCAGGAAATCTCAATGTGCTAAGAGTGACTGTCTCTAGGGATAGGGCAGTAGGTGAATCTCCTTTTCTTTTCACTTACTGGTATAGCCTAAGTATCTGTAATGAACATGAAAGTGAAAGTCGCTCAGTTCGTTCATCTCTTTGCCACCAAACGAACTATACAGTCCATGGAATTTTCCAGGCCAGAATACTGGAGTGGGTAGCTGTGCCCTTCTCCAGGGGATTTTCCCAACCTAGGGATCAAACCCAGGTCTCCTACATTGCAGGTGGATTTTTTACCAGCTGAGCCACCAGGGAAGCCCTGTAATGAACATGCGTTACTCTAAAAATTACTGTAGAATTTTTTTTAAAGGCTGGAATATTGCTGCTGGTGCACATATACTGAAGAAGTGAAAAACATTAAACTTGGCAGTGAAATTAGATGTAAGAACCAGACTTTTATTCCTCTTTGTGTCAGACAGGATTCTTCTGGTTGCAAGTGGAAGGAACCCAATTCAAATTAGCTTAAACCAAAAAGGAGTACTCCTAGGCAGGACACTGGGGCAGTATCAGTACGGAAGGAGGACTTCAGGAAGCAGGACAGCTAGTGGAAGGATTGGATTTTCTTGAATCTTTTTGCTTCAGCTGCTCTTGGCCTTCATTATCTTGATGCCTTCAAATGGCTTGGAGGATGCTGATCCTCAGAGCTCCAAAGCCAGAAAGGAAAGACAGGGTTCTCTCTATGCCCATTCAGCACTGCTCAGGGGGCCATTCTTACTGGTTCAGGTCAGGTTAAGAGTTCACCCCTTGGACCAAGCTCTGGGACCCTGGGGCTGGTCAGGAAGTCACAGCCCCACCCCTATAGAACTCAGCTGGATTCAGGAGTGGGAGATTGAAGCAGCTCTTCAGAAAAGGAAGAAGTTATTCTGAGTAAGCATGAATAACTAACAATTTGGCCACGTCCTGGCCAATTTGAACCCATCACTGGCCAAAGCACTCAATGTGCTAGCCTCATTGCATAAACACCTAGAGAGTGCTCAGAGGCCTCCTCTGAAGTCACAAAAGTCACAAACTCCTGCCTCATCTTATCCCAGTTAAAGCTATATTATCTCAGAGACTTCCCTGGCGGTCCAGTGTTTGGGACCTGCGCTTTCACTGCTCAGGGCCATGGTCCCATCCCTGGTGGGGGCAACTAGACCCCACAAGGTGGCAAATAATAATAATAATTTTAAAATGAAAACTGTATTACCTCAAGAACCTATCTTCAAGAAAGATCTTTCAATGTGTTTCTGCTTTGACTGACGTCACCATCAAACGATATTCTACTGGTTAATGTTGCAAGTATGACGTGGATTACATGGACAAGTCAATTTGAAATTTCAGACCTTCATAAGAGGATGCTGCTAAGTCACTTCAGTCGTGTCCGACTCTGTGTGACCCCATAGACGGCAGCCCACCAGGCTCCCCCGTCCCTGGGATTCTCCAGGCAAGAATACTGGAGTGGGTTGCCATTTCCTTCTCCAATGCATGAAAGAGAAAAGTGAAAGTGAAGTCGCTCAGTCTGTCCGACTGTTAGCGACCCCATGGACTGCAGCCCACCAGGCTACTCCGTCCATTGGATTTTCCAGGCAAGAGTACTGGGGTGGGGTGCCATTGCCTTCCCCNTCTGTCCGACTGTTAGCGACCCCATGGACTGCAGCCCACCAGGCTACTCCGTCCATGGGATTTTCCAGGCAAGAGTACTGGGGTGGGGTGATGGTCTGTTCTAATACAACTCTTTGTGAGTGGGAGACAGCCTGCATTTGCCCATTACTCTAAGGAGGAGCGTTTGGTTTGGTTTTGTTTTTGCCTCGTACCCCTAACAGTGTCTTTTTGCTCCCTTCCTGTCAGGAAAGTGACAGCTTCTACCCTTAGCAATTCCTGCAGCTCCATCTCCTCATGTCCTCTTACGCATGTGCTTCATGCTTTCCCAGTCATCCAGGTCTAGCTCAAATACCCTCTCCCCCAGGAAGCCTTCTTTGCCTGCCCCTTCCTGAACTGGAGCCATGTTTCCTCCTCTAAAATGGTTGGAATACATTGCCTGTCTTGAGTCACTGGTCATGCTCATCTTATCTCCCTGCGGGAGAGAATCATGCATGATTCATCTGTGTGCCCTTAGGGGGCACATGCAGTGATAAGTGGGTACAAATAATGCCTGTTGAATGGATGCAGGCCAGCGCCCTTTACATGGCTGATCGCAGCTAGGACACTGTGCTCCCTAACACTCTTTCTCTTCTATGTTACTTTACGCCCTATCACTCTTATCCCTTTGGCAAAATGGTTTTGAAAGGGCTAGGGGAGGTGAAGGTCTTCCCCAGGGGCTCCACAGTAGAGAATCCGCCTGCAATGCAGGAGACACAGGAGATGCAGGTTCAGTCCCGAGTCCGGAAGATCCCCTGGAGGAGGGCATGGCAACCCACTTCAGGAGTCTTGCCTGGAGAATCCCCATGGACAGAGGAGCCTGGTGGGCTGCAGTCCATAGGGTCGCAAAGAGTCAGTCACGACGGAAGTGACTGAACACACACTCACAGGGGAGATGAAAGAAAAAGATTTCTAGATCTGATCACAAAAATTCAGAATGCAGTAAACACAATAAAAAGGCCACCAAGAAACTGAGAAAAATATTTGCCACAAATATGACAAATTCAAATAAGAAATCCCATTTTTAGCTTCAAATTGGCAAAAATAAAGGTTGTGGGTTTGAAGCATATTTAATGACAAGTTCATCAAAAATATTTGAACAGAGAAAAGCCTAGAAAGTCAACACCATTTTAATAGTGATTAGACCAAAATTTTGTGATTATGGGCTGTTTTAAGTTTTGCTCTTTCCCTCTTGTTTATAATAATAAATAAGCATTACATATATAATCATAAGAACAAAGCAACAGATGTCACTTTTTGCTGAATTCCCTATATTATAGGATAAAACTTCATGTGTTTCAGAAAGTGATGAGATGAAGACGTTGGAGCATAAATTGGCACAACTGAAAGAGGACAGGGTATATTAAGTGTATATTAACAGTATATATTCGGGCTTCCTAGGTGTCGCTAGTTGTAAATAACCTGCCTGCCAATGCAGGAGATGTAAGAGATGTGGTTTGATCCCTGGGTGGGGAAGATCCCCTGGAGGAGAGCATGGCAACCCACTCCAGCATTCTTGCCTGGAGAATCCCATGGACAGAGGAGCCTGGTGGGTTACAGTCTGTGGGGTCGCAAAGAGTTGAAAAACTTCTGCTTTTAGTTCTTAATTCTGGTGATTAGAATAGAAAGTGATTAGGAAAGCAGACAAAGATGGAAATAATAATTTACATACAGAAATATTCATTGCAGAGCTTTCTAAAATGTGAAAAAAATTGGCAATAACTAAGTGTCCAAGGAGATCCAACCAGTCCATTGTGAAGGAGATCAGCCCTGGGATTTCTTTGGAAGGAATGATGCTAAAGCTGAAACTCCAGTACTTTGGCCACCTCATGCGAAGAGTTGACTCATTGGAAAAGACTCTGATGCTAGGAGGGATTGGGAGCAGGAGGAGAAGGGGACGACCGAGGATGAGATGGCTGGATGGTATCACGGACTCGATGGACATGAGTCTGAGTGAACTCTGGGAGTTGGTGATGAACAGGGAGGCCTGGCGTGCTGTAATTCATGGGGTTGCAAAGAGTCGGACACGACTGAGTGACTGAATTGAACTGAACTGAACTGAACTGAAGTGTTCAATACCAAGGATATAAGTTAAGTAAATTATGTTCCTACATGGAATAATAGGCAATCTTGAAAATGTCATTTATAAAGAATATTTAAATAAGATAATAAAAAAAACATAAGATAATAAACGGTTAGGATATGGAAGTTCAGTGTAAAAAATTCAAATAAAATCCAAGTAAATAGTGTAATCGCCAACGTTTGTACATGTGTATGTACATACACAGGGAAAAGGGCTCAGCTTCAATGTTAACAATGAATATCTCTGGGTTTATGATTTCTGGGTGATTTTAGTTTTTTTTTGATAATTACTGTGTATTTTTCATCATCAGACAATCATTGTTTAAAAGGTCCCCATGATTTGTAACTAGTCACAGATTGCTTTATAGTATGATCTAACTTCACAAATTTATTTGTACATGTGTATGTACATACACAGGGAAAAGGGCTCAGCTTCAATGTTAACAATGAATATCTCTGGGTTTATGATTTCTGGGTGATTTTAGTTTTTTTTTGATAATTACTGTGTATTTTTCATCATCAGACAATCATTGTTTAAAAGGTCCCCATGATTTGTAACTAGTCACAGATTGCTTTATAGTATGATCTAACTTCACAAATTTACATTACTCTGATCCAGCAGTGTAGCCTTTAGAAACAGATTTCTTGTGCGTATCCAGTTATTCAGAAGGTCGGAAGCAACTTGAATATCCAACATAGAGGTATAGTTAATTATAATACAGACCTGTATTATAGTGTCTTCTGCAGTCATAAAAAAGAATGAGGAAGCCCTTTGTTATTTTGTCATTATATTATAATATAAATCATAGTACATATTCTATGATATTATTGTATTATTATTATTCTATACTAATACAGAATGTACTCTAAGACAGGAGGTTAAATGAAAACAGCAAGATAAGAACAAGGTATAGATGAAACTTCCAACTGTAGAATGAGTATGCACTTATGGAGATAGACTTGTGTGTAGCGATATCTATAAACACTTGCTTCTATAGTCATAAAATAACTCTTGAAGTTACACAAGAAACTAGGAACCCTGGATGCCTCTACTGGGGGACAGAAGTGGGACAGAGATGTTTTAGAGAGATGTTCTAGACCTTTTGGTACATTTTGAGTCAGGAACTGTATTGCCTATTCAAAATTAAATAATGCAAAAAATTAGAATCAAAACGAACAGCCACAGCCTCTGTTAGAAGCTTGGACAGTGGATTCAATTTGTCTCAGTGTGAATCTCAGCTGTATTGCTTGGTGATTGTGTAAACATCAGGGAAATGTCTTAAACGGCTGTAAGCTCAATGTCCTCAGCCACATAATGGAGGTGATAATAACTCCTGCCTAGAGGGATTGTTGTGAGCATTAATGAGATTGTTAAATGAGAGCTAAATGCGATAATCCATGTAAAGCAATTTATTTTATATGTAACATTTCATTTTTATTCTCTGACTGCCCTGGGGATGGCCCGTCCATGGGCCCATCAGCATACTCTCTGCCTCCCCAGATTGGGACCAATTTCACGAGCTTGTGCACATCTAATGAGTTAATATATTGTCGCTGAAACCCCTGAAACAATGTCTAGTTCACAGGGGAAGTTTAACAACTGTTTTTCACAGAAACATCCTTTCAAAGGAGATTTTCATTTCCCCCTCACATCTCTGAATTCATGGACTCCCTTTATTTCAATAATTTTATTCTATCTTTCCTAGAATGTCTATGTAGACAATTTTTAAGCCTGTGAACTGAACTGATTCTTTTCTCATGCTTTTCTGTTCTGGCTTTAAGGTTTAAAGTAGCTGTTCCTTTCCCTTCCTTCTTTCCTTTCTTTTTTTTAATATTTTCTTGGCTGTACTGCATGACATGTGGGATCTTAGTTCCCCCATCAGGGATCAAACCCATAGACAATTTTTAAGCCTGTGAACTGAACTGATTCTTTTCTCATGCTATTCTGTTCTGGCTTTAAGGTTTAAAGTAGCTGTTCCTTTCCCTTCCTTCTTTCCTTTCTTTTTTTTTTTAATATTTTCTTGGCTGTACTGCATGACATGTGGGATCTTAGTTCCCCCATCAGGGATCATCCCTTGCTTTGAAAGCACGAAATCTTAACCATTGGATGGCCAGGGAAGTCTCTCCTTTTGTCTCTTCAAAAATTTTAATCCTTCTTGTTTTAAAGTTTCTACTATCTTTAGTTCCTGGTGTGTAAAATCTTGTGCTAGTTGCAGCTGCTGACTGCTTGTGGCTTATTTCCTCATGTGCATCATGAAAGCCCTCCTCATGGGGTTTCTGTGAGCAAACTGAACCCCTAATTATGGAAGTGTCCCTATTCCAGGACTTCATGGAACCTGAGGTCCCCAGAGTTTTAGCAGTTCAAGACAAGTTTTCACTTGTCCTCTTGGAATCTACTTGGAATCCTCATACTGTACAAGTGGTGGGAACCCACACCCCAACCCTACATTGGCTCATGAGGCAGCCTTGATGGTGTCTCTCTTTTTCAAAGCAGGCAACTCACCTTTGCCTCCCTGTGAGCACAGAGCCAGTGGCTGTCCTCTCCTCACAGGCAGATATGAAATCTCCAGCCCCAGCCACCAGCTTTCATATGCTATTAGCCTTGCAAAGTGAAAGTGTTAGCTGCTCAGCCAGGTCTGACTCTTCGCGCCCTCAGGGACTGACACTCACCAGACTCCTCTGTTCATGGGATTCTCCAGGCAAGAATCCTGGAGCAGGTTGCCATGCCCTTCTCCAGGGGGTCTTCCCCACCCAGGGACTGAACCCAGGTCTCCTGCACAGTGGGCAGACTCTTTGCCACCTGGGCCACCAGCGAAGCTATCCTATTAGCCTTGGGCTGTGTCTTATCTCACCCACTTCCACTTTACTGACTACGCCAAAGCCTTTGACTGTGTGGATCACAACAAACTGTGGAAAATTCTGAAAGAGATGGGAATACCAGACCACCTGACCTCCTTCCTGAGAAATCTGTATGCAGGTCAAGAAGCAACAGTTAGAACTGGACATAGAACAACAGACTTGTTCCAAATAGGGAAAGGAGTATGTCAAGGTTGTATATTGTCATTCTGCTTATTTAACGTACATGGAGAATATATCATGTGAAATGCTGGGCTGCATGAAACACAAGCTGGAATCAAGATTGCCAGGAGAAATATCAATAATCTCAGATACGCAGATGACACCATCCTTATAGCAGAAAGTGAAGAACTAAAGAGCCTCTTGATGAAAGTGAAAGAGGAGAGTGAAAAAATTGGCTTAAAACTCAACATTCAGAAGACAAAGATCATGACATCCTGTTCCATCACTTCATGGCAAATAGATGGGGAAACAATGGAAACAGTGACAGACTTTATTTTGGGGGATTCCAAAATCACTGCAAGTGGTGACTGTAGCCATTTGCTTGCTCCTTGGAAGAAAAGTTATGACCAACCTAGAACAGCATATTAAAAAGCAGAGACATTACTTTGCCAATAAAGGTCCATCTAGTCAAAGCTATGGTTTTTCCAGTAGTCATGTATGGATGTGAGAGTTGGACTATAAAGAAAGCTGAGTAGCCTGGTGGGCTACCGTCTATGGGGTTGCACAGAGTCGGACACGACTGAAGCAACTTAGCAGTAGCAGTAGCAGCAGCTCATATGAACAAGAGCTGCCAGAAGCCATGAGCTCTTCTCTGGGGAAAACCTGAACTGAAAGAATAAAGGCCACACATAGAGAGGGAAAAAGAAAAAATCCAGAGAGAAAGAAGCATTTAAGTCCCTGACTTTGGTTATCCCCAATTCTAGATATCCAGGATCAGATTTTATTTTCTTAGTTTCCAAAATCACTATGGACGGTGACTCCAGCCATGAAATTAAAAGACGCTTGCTCCTTGGAAGAAAAGCTATGACAAACCTAGACAGTGTATTAAAAAGCAGAGACATCACTTTGCCAACAAAGGTCCATATGGTCAAAGCTATGGTTTTTCCAGTAGTCATGTATGAATGTGAGAGTTGGACACTGATGCTTTTGAGCTGTGGTGCTATACTCTTGAGAGTCCCTCAGACAGCAAGGACTTAGCAGCAGCAGCAGCAGACAGCAAGGAGATCAAACCAGTCAATCCTAAAGGAACTCAGTCCTAACTATTCATTGGAAGGACTGATGCTGAAGCTGAAACTCCAATACTTTGGCCACCTGATGCAAAGAACTGACTCATTTGAAAAGACCCTGATGCTGGGAAAGATTGAAGGCAGGAGGAGAAGGGGACGACAGAGGATGAGATGGTTGGATGGCATCACCAACTCAATGGACATGAGTTTGAACAAACTCCAGGAGATAATGAAGGACCCAGAAGCCTGGCATGCTGCAGTCCATGGGGTCGCAAAGAGCAAGACGTGACTTAGTGACTGAACAACAAGTATCCTTCCACTGGATTCCCTTTGTTTGCCTTAGCTGGGTCAAGCCACCTAAACAATCAGTAACTGGCAGAACAGATGCCTGGATCAGAGGGTCTGACTCCTGAGCCCATGCTCTTTTTGCTGCAGATCAAGTTCACCTGATCACTCAGGTCTTGTCTCTGATGATGTGGGAACAAACAGTACGAAGCCACAGAACCCAACCCTTCCAATTCACGTGATTCACACATATATTCAAACTTCATCTCCCACAGCGTGTGGGAAGCTGGTGTTCCCACTGATATAGATTTCAAGATGACACGTGTGCCTAAGGGCATGGGTTTAGAAGGAAATGCTACACTCCCAGCTATGTGTCTACACTGGACTTGGGTGGCATGGTGAATAATCAGCCCCGTGAAACCACACCCAGGCAAGCTCGTACAGACTTGAAAGGATGGGAAGGGAAAACAGAGGAAGTGGAAAATTTGGAAAAAAAAAAAGGCAAAGGTAACAGGCCTCTACATGGTTATATGGTTTGCTGCTTCCAAAGTATTTTCCCACGTTATCTTGTTTTGGGTCCCATGGCAATCCTGAAGGAACAGAGAGCAGGTACAGTATTACCTACATTTTACAGAGAAGAAAACTGGGGAAAGGTACCTACCACAGTGCCAGGGCAATAGTGGGTACTCAGTAAACTCATTCATTGATTCCATCTGCTACTGATGCTCAGTGACCATTTGCAGAATGAACAAATGTGGCTCAGAAGCATGAAGTGACTTGTCCAGGGGCAGAAGTGTTACTCAAACTTGGGCTGTCTTGCTCTGCACTCCACTGCATGATGCCACATCTACAACTGAGCATTTCTAACCCCATCATGAATTCATGTCCTGCAGATTCAGAGACCTTAAATCCCCATTGCCTGAGAGAGGCACTTCTCAGATCTGCCAGCCCTACAGAAAGTTCTTAAGTCAGTGCTTATTGGCCCTAGAGGCAATTAGAATTCACATTGAGAGGTCTTGCTAGTCAAGTAACCTGTTTCAGAAATCTATGCCTTGTACTTCCCTGGTGGTCCAGTAGTTAAGAAACCGCCTGCCAATGCAGGGGACACAGGTACGATTCCTGGTCCGGGAAGATCCCACATGCCTCTCAGATTAACTAAGCCCATATCCCGCAACTACCGATCCCGTGCTCTAGAGTCCATGAGCTGCAACTAGAGAAAACCCACTCGCAGCAATGAAGACCCAGCACAAAAAACATAAATAAATAAAATTTTAATACAGAGAAATCTGTGCCTTGAGCGTGCACACACACACACACACACACACACAAACTGCTCAAGAAAAAAATTACTGCAGGAGCAATGGAATTATTTATGGACCATACACACAGCATCAATCCCTTTTTGCTACTTTCAATGCCATGTGAAGCTAATTCAAGGAGGCAGGAGGAATTCCATTGCCTAAATCCTGTGGAGGTGAAAACCCTGCCCTTCTATTAGTAGATAATCTCAGGAGCAGAAAACACGATTTCTGCCAGGGAGCACATGAAGATGATTGAGGCCTGTCATTGCTTTATCCCCTTGTCACCAGAAGAATACAAGTTCAGAAATCACATGCAGAAATTAGATCAAAATGTAAATGGAGGCAGAGGCGTTGCTGTCACTTGGGGAATCTCCAGCTGAAGTTGCAGGAGCTCTTCCTGCTCCCCCTAGGAGGCATCTGTCACTGACTCCCCAGGCACATGACAGATGTTTCGGTTCCTTTTGGACAGGCAGAATCAGCTAGGTGCGAATCTCTAACTCAGATCTGCCTTGGACAAATGGAGGTCCTGGCTGGATGCCAACCAGACCCAATCTTTAGGAAATAAATAGACTAATTGCCATGGGAAGATAAATGTTCTGTAAGGCAGACTCTTCCAGGTCAGCCGAGATCACCCTGGGATCCCCTTGGGCTTTCAGGTTAATGAGAACTCAGCCCTATTCCAGGTCTCAGAGTAGCTCTGAGCATTTGGTCATTCAAGCCAGCAATCCAACAGAGCAACTGGGCAGTAGAGGCTAAATGCTCCAGCAGTGCAGCTGTCCACCTCAAACCCTAAGTGAAAAAGTAGATGGTAAATTGCATTGGTCCCCTTAGTTGGGTGAGCAGTCTCCAAAGAATTGATTGATATTTACCAAAGTCATCAAGAGGCTGACTTAGAGGGACTTCCCTGGAGGTCCTGTGACTAAGACTCTATACACCCAAAGCAGGGAGTGTAGGTTCAATCCCTGCTCAGGGAACTAGATCCCACATGTGGCAACTAAGACCTGAAGCCAAATAAAAACAAACATGTATTATATATATATGCACTAAGTGCAGGCGGCGGCGGCGGGCCGGCGTACTGAGTGCGGCCGAGAGCTACTTCACGTCCGAGGTCAGGGGCAGCGGCCTAGAGTGCCAGGCTGTGACGACGCAGGAACGGCCAAGAGGAGCTACCCCGCGTCCGAGGCCAGAGGCAGCAGCAGGAAGGAGCAACCCCACGCCCAAGGCTCGGGGTGGTGGCCGGGAGGGGCAACCCCACATCCAAGGAGTGGTGACTGTGCGGGTGCAGAAGGGCCTAGAGGAGCCATCCCAAGTTGAAGTTCAGGAAGGGCAGCGGGAGGAGATACCCCTCATCCAAGGTAAGAAGCAGCGGCTGTGCTTTGCTGCAGCAGCCGTGAAGAGATATCCCACGCCCAAGGTAAGAGAAACTCAAGTAAGATGGTAGGTGTTGCAAGAGGGCATCAGAGGACAGACACACTGAAACCATACTCACAGAAATCTAGTCAATCTAATCACACTAGGACCACAGCCTTGTCTAACTCAATGAAACTAAGCCATGCCCGTGGGGCAACCCAAGACGGGCGGGTCATGGTGGAGAGGTCTGACAGATTGTGGTCCACTGGAGAAGGGAATGGCAAACCACTTCAGTATTCTTGCCTTGAGAACCCCATGAACAGTATGAAAAGGCAAAATGATAGGATACTGAAAGAGGTACTCCCCAGATCAGTAGGTGTCCAATATACTACTGGAGATCAGCGGAGAAATAACTCCAGAAAGAATGAAGGGTTGGAGCCAAAGCAAAAACAATACCCAGCTGTGGATGTGACTGGTGATAGAAGCAAGGTCCGATGCTATAAAGAGCAATATTGCATAGGAACCTAGAATGTCAGGTGCATGAAGCAAGGCAAATTGGAAGTGGTCAAACAGGAGATGGCAAGAGCGAACGTTGACATTCTAGGAATCAGTGAACTAAACTGGACTGGAATGGGTGAATTTAACGCAGATGACCATTATATCTCCTACTGCGGGCAAGAATCCCTCAGAAGAAATGGAGTAGCCATCATGGTCAACAGAAGAGTCTGAAATGCAGTACTTGGATGCAGTCTCAAAAAC